>BROG01001756.1:0-29625 GCA_030159075.1 Atrina japonica | reverse complement strand
AGATCTTCTATAAAAGCAAGCGTATCAATGGAAGAACTGAGGAAACAAATGATTTCATTATTATGGTGTTTCCACTTATTCATTAAAAATCTTATCTTATATATATATATATATATTAAAATTTAAAAAGACAACGCAGAGCAGATTGTAACGTTTCACCCTAGCGTGAAGAACACACGTATACACGGGTGATTTACAAATATAAACAAACACGGGTCCAACTGCCCCTTTCGGTTGCACAAAACTAGAGAGAGAGAGAGAGAGAGAGTATCCTTATCGATCGAGACTTCAAAAGGAATTTCAAATATGCCAATATCTCAAACACAAACAACCGGAAAATGAGAAATAGATATACCAGGATAAATTGGCTCAAACACAACGAGCCTAAATTGAAACAAAACAATGGCAACCAACTTCTTTTCGGGGGATTTATCTGTATTGATAATAACAATATCAGGAGTCACATTTAACCTGTGCATCCCTATTTTGGGGAAATAGACCACACTAAACCCCTTTATTTTGGTAGACCTGGGTAGCTGTGTCACTAAAACGTTATTGTTTAAATCCGATTTAAAGCTGGTTCCAGATGATACCTTCCTCGGATTCTGAATTATTACACAAATTAATATCAAATAAGCGAATTTTTATACTGACTGTATTGTTGCTTATATCCGCAGGGAATTAATTTCACTATATTTACGGTAAAATAAAATACGACGAATTTGTAACCGTGAATATTAATATAAAACCTTATACTCATAATTTTCAGAAAGGAAAAATGCGTATCCACATAAAATAATAAAATCATTACCATAAACACAAATCACATGCTTGTATTAAAAAAACGTTAATACAGTGAAGTACAAGATAATGATTATAAAATGGTACGTGTATTTACAATAAAAATAATCTTTTGGTATCTGTAAATTTTTCACTTTTGTTTAAAAGATCATAAAATGATATTGAGAATTCAAGGAGTTTTACTGCAGTTATAACACCTAATTCTATTCCACACTTACGATACCACAAACAGTATATATCGTGGACATAATTTTCGCCCAAGGCTTTACACCTTTGTCAATAAAACATCGGCGAATACAGCAAACAAGTGATATTTATAACAAAACATGACAGACATGTATTTCTCGTGGAAACATTTATAATATATGAACACCTGTAATGACATTGTCGATATTCATTGTAAAATGACAATTTTAAAGGCAGTTCTAGGAAACTTATATTCGTAAAAGCAAAATTAAACAAAATGAAACAAATGTGAATATAAAAGCTTACTGTTCTACGTATTATCATCGATGCAGAGACATGTGGTAATGTTACATACTGTATTCCTTTACTTGTACGCTAAAATCTGATAGCTTAACAAGACATCTCGAATTGCACTGACAAGTAAACTATCATACACAGACAATTTGTCATCTTTTTATACACAACACAACCAGTGATTTATACTACATACATATTTATTACCAAATACTAATCAATGAACACTTATATAACATTCATACATTTAAATCACTTCACATTTGACAAACATATCATAACTTTGGCCTTCTCGGGGTCACTCATGAACCAATGAAAGAATATATGTATATATAGTGTCAAGACCTGGGGGGAGCCCAGCAGGTCTGTGCTGTATCCGGGGGGAGCCCAGCGGATAGACAACATATATATATATATATATATATATATATATATATATATATATATATATATATATATATATATATATATATATACCTGTATATCCATAGCGGTGCTGTACCCGGGGGGAGCCCAGCGGGTAGACAACATACTAAACATATATACATGTACATCCAGATTAGTGCTATAACCAAGGGGGAGCCCGTCGGTTATTCAACATACTATGTATAACCAAATTAGTAGTTATGCTGTACCCGGGGGGAGCCCAGCAGGTAGACAACATATCCTATAAAAAATATGTACATACAGAATAGAGCTGTAGCCAGGGAGAGCCCGGCTGTAAAACAACATACAATATATGTCAAAATTACTAGTTATGCTGTACCTGGGGGGAGCCCAGCAGGTAGACAGCCTACAATGCATATCAAGATTATTAACCTATAAAGAGCTGTCTGTTGAGACTGCTGACATTAGAAACAGAGTCAAGTTTAGGGTCCTGATGAGCCCTGTAATTACAGTACTTCGACATATACATATATGTAATGATATATGTCTATAAAATATCTGAATTGGGGTTAAAATTCATCAATTTGAAAAGTAAACTTGTCCTACCAAATGTCATGAGTAACCCAACTAAATAAACATGAAAGAGCAAATCAGGAACATTCAAAATACTATTTAAACTCATATACACGTGAAATATATATACAGGTAAACCGAAATTAAACCTCATACCAGAAACATTTACTAAAAAATGATTGTAGATGAATCAAATCTATAAACAAAAGCCACATTATTCATTATTAGTCAGTATTTGTAATATGATATATTAAATTTACAACTTTAATATAATAAATATGGGATTGGGAGGGTGGGTTGATTCACAAAGTAGTTATCACTGTTCCTACACCATCTGCACTGTAAACTTTTGGCTTCAGAATGTTCAGCGTCCTCATTCTGGTTGACCATTGGTCAATAATATCATGTGATGTTATTAATTAGTTACTAAATAACTCTAAAAATAAAATGAGTTGCAACCTTATATCTAAACTGTATGTATGTTTACAGATAAGCTTATTCACATACCACTTACTGCACCTACATCTGTTATCAGTAGGTATACTAATGATAAGCATAGAAAGAGGAGTGTACAGGAAGTCAGCAATTAACTAATTAATATGGAAGAAAGTACATTGTATATACTATGTGTATAAACTAAAATTAAATAAATTTACATTATATACACGCACCACCTCATACTCATATACGCACGCGCACCGGTAGCACTATTTAAATAAATTATCGATGAAAATCACATTTTCGTTTTCAGAGCCATCAATAAATACATTCAAAATATATTAAATTGTATAATTACCAGTCTTTAATTTTTTCAATAATTATCATGACTTAAAATATATGAGTAGATTAAACCAGCGATAGCTTTATATATCGCTGATTAAACATAAAAAAGTTTATAACGACAGAATAAGAATCAGATTTAAAATCCAATCACATTATTCTTATATTAACGTGATATTTCGCACTGAGAACACCAATTAAATTATATTTTTTCCTTTAGCTAAGCTGGTCATGTTTTTATACCTGTTATTCTCAGACAGATTTGGCTATACATTTAGATTGTTTAATTGGCCTTGTGTGGTATCACTTTCATTTCAGAAAATATATATGTATTTTAGATTGGAGCTAACCTGATGAAGAATTATTGACAGAAATGTTCGTCTTGACCATTTATTTTGGCCTTTCTCAAAACTATAACTTTGGTATTATGTTTAAAATACTTATATTTTAACAAGGTAACTCTGTGATACTTGATCGCCATGAAAGGAACGATGATTTTTTTCTCACGTACTACCATGTGTGATCGTTTGCTATTGAAATGCATTATTGCATTCTAGCGCTCAGTCTACATAACTTGGACATTAATTTATGGTAAATTTCCGGCATACTTTTTGCAATTTGGACATTAGTTTGTGGTAAATTCCTGGCATACTTTTTCCAATTTGAACATTAATTTGTGGTAAATTTCCGGCATACTTTTTCCAGTTTGGACATTTAATTTGTGGTAAATTTCCGGCCTACTTTTTCCAATTTGGACATTAATTTGTGGTGAATTTCCGGTATACTTTTTTCCAATTTGGACATTAATTTGTGGTAAATTCCTGGCATACTTTTTGTAATTTAGACATTAATCTGTGGTTAATTTGTGGTAAATCTCCGGCATACATTTTCCAAATTGAACATTAGTTTGTGGTAAATCTCCGGCATTATTTTTCCTATTTGAACATTAATTTGTGGTAAATCTCCGGCATTATTTTTCCAATTTAGACATTAATTTGTGGTAAATCTACGGCATTATCTTTCCAATTTGGACATTAATTTGTGGTAAATTTCAGGCATACTATTTGTAATTTGGACATTAATTTGTGGTAAATTTCGGGCATACTATTTGTAATTTGGACATTTAATTTGTGGTAAATCTCAGGACATTAATTTGTGGCATATTTCCGGCATACTTTTTCCAATTCGTACATCAATTTGTGGAAAATTTTCGGCATACATTTTCCAATTTGGACATTTTACTTGTGGTTAATCTCCGGACATTAATTTGTGGAATCATTCCGGCATACTTTTTCCAGTTTGGACATTAATTTGTGGTAAATTTCCGGCATACTATTTGCAATCTTGACATTAATTTGTGGTCAATTTCCGGCATACTTTTTGCAATTTGTGGTCATTTTCGGGCATACTTTTTCCAATTTGGACATTAATTTGTGGTCAATTTCCGGCATACTTTTTCCAGAAAATGAACAGTATACATGTATATTTACTACAGTTCTACCACGATAATTTGGCACATCCGGGGTTCTAACAGCAACCAAATAATACTTTTTTTTTCAAAATTAAACCCATAGCATGGGTCAAAATTAGTAACATTTCATCTGTAACTGGTGACGGCGCCATCTGTTAAAATGTTAATTATTGGCGGGAGATAAATTTAAAAACAAAACAATTCATTAATTTGTGGCATATTTCCGGCATACTTTTTCCAATTCGTACATCAATTTGTGGAAAATTTCCGGCATACATTTTCCAATTTGGACATTTTACTTGTGGTTAATCTCCGGACATTAATTTGTGGAATCATTCCGGCATACTTTTACCAGTTTGGACATTAATTTGTGGTAAATTTCCGGCATACTATTTGCAATCTTGACATTAATTTGTGGTCAATTTCCGGCATACTTTTTGCAATTTGTGGTCATTTTCGGGCATACTTTTTCCAATTAGGACATTTACTTGTGGTAAATTTCCGGCATACTTTTTCCAGTTTGGACATTTAATTTGTGGTAAATTTCCGGCCTACTTTTTCCAATTTGGACATTAATTTGTGGTGAATTTCCGGCATACTTTTTGCAATTTGTGGTCATTTTCGGGCATACTTTTTCCAATTTAGACATTAATTTGTGGTAAATCTACGGCATTATCTTTCCAATTTGGACATTAATTTGTGGTAAATTTCAGGCATACTATTTGTAATTTGGACATTAATTTGTGGTAAATTTCGGGCATAATTTTTCAAGTTTGGACATTTAATTTGTGGTAAATCTCAAGACATTAATTTGTGGCATATTTCCGGCATACTTTTTCCAATTCGTACATCAATTTGTGGAAAATTTCCGGCATACATTTTCCAATTTGGACATTTTACTTGTGGTTAATCTCCGGACATTAATTTGTGGAATCATTCCGGCATACTTTTTCCAGTTTGGACATTAATTTGTGATAAATTTCCGGCATACTATTTGCAATTTGTGGTCAATTTCCGGCATACTTTTTGCAATTTGTGGTCATTTTCGGGCATACTTTTTCCAATTTGGACATTAATTTGTGGTCAATTTCCGGCATACTTTTTCCAGAAAATGAACAGTATACATGTATATTTACTACAGTTCTACCACGATAATTTGGCACATCCGGGTTCTAACAGCAACCAAATAATACTTTTTTTTTCAAAATTAAACCCATAGCATGGGTCAAAATTAGTAACATTTCATCTGTAACTGGTGACGGCGCCATCTGTTAAAATGTTAATTATTGGCGGGAGATAAATTTAAAAACAAAACAATTCATTAACTTATAAAGTTTATTTAAAGACAGATTTTGACGACTAATGAACATATGTGAAACAATTCAAAGCTCAATTAACTATATTGATTCGAGTTTGTTTGTTGAATTTTTTCCTAATTTATTGGGACAGTCAGTTTTATCATTTTTATTGTTATTTATATCCGTATAGAATTTTTCACGCACCTGGGGTATACTTTCCCCCCATGGGGAGAAAAAGCGCCCCAGCATATTGTTTCTACCAAAACACATGGAAAAACGCCCTGAGGCAGAATTTCCCCCTCTTGTTTTCGGATTTCAAAATAGTAAATATATGTGCTTTAAAAAATTGATTGACAAAATGCAGTCTAGATATGAAATGACAAGATATTCTTGAACGTTAAAAAAAGTAAAATGATTATTATTATTTTTATATATATATTTTTTAGACGTTGAAGTTCTGAGGTATCCACGCTGCATCAACAGAGTTTTTGGTTATTTATAAAAGATATCAATTGATATCAAATATTGTTTGTCGACTAAAATTGTGTATTGTTAACATATATATATGTACAATAATGATTATAATATTTTTGTTTATGTATTGGTCAAGCAAATAGAACATTAACAAATTGGCGGTATGGTTTCAAAAATATTTGCTTATTCTCAACTTAATGTATCAATGAAATAAATCGACTTGATTTCAGTGTATGTAATAAATTTTAATACCAGATTTCATGATTTCAATTATTTTTTTCTAACCAAAAAAAAAAGTTGATCTGTTAGTCTTTGGCTTATATGGATCAATAGATTTTTAGTAATAGGACTGGGAACGGATAGATAGCTAAACCTGCGATAGGGGGGTTGGGTGGGGAGGAGCGTGCTGTCATTTGGGGAAAATTCTATACTTGGGCACCTTTTCCTAGGGGGAAGTTGGGCCCGTGTTGATTCTTCCTGGGGGGATTCTATGCTGGGCCCATTTTTCCAGGGGGATAGGCCCAGACCCATTCTTCCGAGGGAAACTATGCGGGGGAGTCTATGCTACAACACCGAGACGTCCCACTTGCGAGTAGACCACTCTACCACTAGACCACAAGCGGTCGGGATAGTCAGTTATGGAGAATAAAGTAGCGGGAAATGTATGGCATACAATAGACATGTTGATAAAATAACTCAAGGTGCGATACCATAAATAAGGGAATACATAAAAAAACTTTATTAGGCAAAATGAACAAAACCGACTGAAAGGGCATGATGTAATTCCACAAGAGTATCACTGGTAATAAATGCCAATCATTTTGATTTCGGGCCTTTTGTCCGTAAGATTAAGTGATCGTTTTGAGTAATACATACATAGTAACACACGTTTGTCATACACCATTATCCTTTTTGTAAACAATGATTCTAAAAAATTGTCACAAACTTTATTCTTAAATCTTCTGGTTGTGTCATATTTTCACTTTTTTATTTACCAGGGCTTATACATGAGTTTTAGATTTCATATACTGCTACTGTAACAGTTCCCGGACGATTCGTAAATACGAATATAATTAACGGGATTTTCCGAGATACTTTCCTACATGAAGAAATTTCCAACCAAGTATCTATAATAGATTGTTATATCAATTTACCTGTATTTCTCCCAACTTTCATTTTCACGCTCTGGGGGAAATAATGTCATGACGACATGAGAAAAAATATTAACCTTTTAAATCAAACTAAAACATATGGATATAATCATATTGATATAAAATTGCCTACTCCTAATAATGAATACATAGATTTTGTCCAATTCACTTTTTGTTGAGCCTAACAAATCTTTAAATGTGCTGTAGCAGTGTGATTTCCTAATTAACACAAGGCAATATTAATGGTATCATTCACAATTAAAGCCGTTGAACAACAAGTATCTAACAACAAATTTGAACATTTCAAGAGGAGATATTATGATAAAATGAAAAAGTATTCAAATGTGAAATTTCAAACCGTAAAATGTGTATCGTTTTAAATGTTTAAACGCCATTCTTCATAACTGTTAGACAACAGTTCATCACTGAGTAAATAAGCCTTTTATATTAATATTATAAACATAAAACCAAAGCTATACTTTTGCTTAAAAAAATAAAAACAAAATAGGAAAAAAAAACAACCAATACAAATGTTCCAGACGATCGTTCCTGTCAATAAGATTTCATCAGTTGAGCTGTAATTTAAAATAGATTTAGAGTTTCTAAACAGAAAGTGGTAATTTTTACAAGTTAAGAAAAATAAACTAAATGTATTCCCAAATCTGTCAATGAGTAGCCACTAATTGATATCGAGTAACAAATTATTGACAGGGATATCAAAAACCGCGTTGGATGTCAAAGTTCCGCAAATTTTACGGTCGGTATAATAGTCATGTTTGCGATTACTCTAAATCACTGAGTGAAATGTTGAGTCGCCTTTTCGTTGCGGTTGTTGATACGTCTGTACCAATTGTGACGAGGATTCGTTCCTCACGTATTTCATTTGGACTTGACTGTGGACTCACTGCGGTTGTGACCGGTCGACAGGGGATGTTTACTCCTCCATGGCACCTGATTCCACCTCTTAGTTTCCAGAGGTCCGTGTTTGTCCATTTTGCCCGGTTCGTATCTGTGCCCTGGATATCCTAAAGATTTACACTTTGGTATCTGAGATGTTTTATGTTCTTGCAGACAGCGCAGATAAATGGTCGTAGCCAGTAGTAGCTGTTGCTGTTTAGCTCACCTGAACCATAGGTGGCCCATTGTGATCATCCTTTGTCTGTCGTCGTGTGACGTTAACTGGCCACTGCGAGCGCTTTAGATAACATAGGGTACAGTTTTTAGTGGACCAATTTTATCCAAATTTGGCATGGCCAAAATTTTGGTACTTCTTTAAAACATGTCTTCTCATGGACATGATGACCAAATGATCAGAGTTCTTTCAATTTCGTATATAAAATTGTTAAGCCAATATCTATTTTGTATGAATCTGAAACTAAATCTGTTCATGAACAAGCCACAGAGGGGCAATTTTTATTACACAGAATATTCTATACTAATGGCTTATTGACTTAAAAAGTTGTGACTCTATACATCTATACATCGTCATCTTCATCATCGGCAGTATCTTTACTGTAACCAAATAGGTATTGATATTTTGATATTTTCCTGACACGAACCGAAGTAAAATCTAGATCCTGGAAAAATACAGATGACATCAAAGCTCTGGTATAAACTTGAACAAGCCAAATGTTCTGTGAAATTGTGCTGAATTCCGGGGTATGAAACGAAACCGAACGATTTGATTTCTTACACAATAATTGTCACGAAAAAATCAATTCTATCAAAAAGCTGAAAGTTACTTGAAATCGGCACAAAAAAAATCCCAAAACAAAACAACCTTCGACTAACTTAACTGGCTAGATAAAACAAATAAATCAACCATACAAAAATAAGAAATGTGTTGAACGAAATCGTCCTAGTTAATGACCTGACAAAATGATGAACGGCACGAGATAATCTGTGTTGAATAAAGGCAAAAAAAGTGACGAAATTTGTGCTTTAAATTGCTATTTTCTTCACAACGACTTACATTTCAGAAATGAAACTTGGCACACATAGGAACCATGACCTATTACTGTGATCAGAATTAAAATATTGTGATAATAACACGTACTATTTTTGCTATTGATGAAAGTATGGTAAATTTCGGGTAATGTTTGGCCTTTCCCAAATGATGAAATGATTATACTTTGATAGTTTATAAACATTTCCGTTTCCGTTTTATGATATAATTGTTGTATGCAATATTCTAAGTGCCATTCAAGAGCAATAATTTCACTTTTCATGTTTAAAGATCCCCCCTACAATACAGTGGCATATTATTGTCAAATATGATGATTTTCCTATGCTTTGCAAATAAATTTATCCGTGTGATTTTCCGTTAACGTAAACTCGGTAAAAGGACACTGGGCACCCTACTACTACACACAACTCAAATTTATTTACTAGTACATGATGGTGTCGATTGTAATGGTGTTGGAGAAATCAAATTGCAACTTACCCCGGAAAAGACCATTCGTCGGGGCCAAGTAAACTGGGAGGCCTTTGTGGCCGAGTGGTTAGAGCATCACGCTTTAAACCATGAAGCCTCTAACCTCTACTAATCAACCCGGGTTCAAGTCCCACTGGAACCTAAGCTGAATTTGTGAGAAAGTTTTCCAGTATATTTTAGGAAGGCCAGTGGTCTCTTCCAGAGTACATTGAAACTGGGTCCTCTCCCCAACATTAAAAACTGACTGCCCTCATAAAACTGAGAAATTGTTGAATGTGGCATAGAAACAAAAACAAAAAATAAATAAATAAATAAACCATACACTCAAAACAATGTAAACTTTCTCACTCGTAAGTTCCTTTGGGAGACATTAACCTTACATACACAAATATGTGTATGATACCACACAATATTGAAATGTTCACGTTTGCCTCTCATAAAGATAAGATGCAAAAATTTTTAGTGACACGATGATATTTTTGCACAATGATTTATATCTAAGTGTATTTATTTTTGTAGTAGTTGTGACTCATTTTGTTAGATCTCAAAATCTTGATAAATCATTTACCGCTGTCGCGCGATGCTCTCAAAAGTGGTTTTTAAAAGAATATTTCAACTTGTAAAAGTCGTTTTCAACATAAAAATGCTTTGTACAATATTAAATGAATTGAACTTTAAAAGTATGCATATAAATGTAGTGAAAGGTATAGAAAACAATCATCTACGTTTGTTGTTTTATGACACACTTTAAGAATTTCAGTTATACGTGGCGACGTGTTCTGTTGACGAATTTCCTCACAAAATCAGCATATATTTCAGAGGAGCTCAAACCGCGGTAACTATAGACGAGAAACCATATGAGTGTCGAGGAAGTCCGTACAATTTGATGCATTCAATTCATATTCACACGAAAAAGAATAATTTAATTTAATTGGCAATGTAGCATTTTCACGACATTATTTCAGCTCATTGATAAATGTTCGAGAAATAATCAGAAAGATTTTTCGAAATTAATAAAGAATATAACAAAATCTTCAGGTTCAGTTAAAACCATACCCCCATTTATAAACCCACTTACAAATGACATTGAGGTAGATGATCAAAGAAAAGCTAACTTACTTAATAGATATTTTACACACATTTCAACAATAAATGATTATGATATAGAAATTCCAGATTTATGTAGTAGAACTGATAAAACTATTTCAAAAATTGATATTTCACAAAATGATGTTATTGATATACTTAAATCCAAAATGATGTTATTGATATACTTAAATCCCTTAAACTAAGCTTAGAAGAAATAAATCATCAGATAATAAAAATACTGCAAACACAGTAAGCTTGGCATTATCTATTATATTTTGAAAGTCACCCGAACAATCAGAATTCCAAACCATTTGGAGAAAAGCTAAGATTATGTCTCTTTTTAAGAAAGGTGATCAACACGATCTTAGTAATTATAGACCTATTTCGTTACTAAGTACTGTGGGTAAAGTTTTCGAAAGAATAATTCACAACATCTTCAATAAAATTTCTATATCATTTAAAAACTTGATTCCTTCCAAAAAATTCATCTGTGTATCAACTTTTAGAAATATTTCATACTATATGTATGAATATGGAAAACAAGAGAAATACGTGTTTCGTTTTTTGTGACGTGTCAAAAGCTTTTGATAAGGTTTGGCACTCCTGTCTTCTGAAAAAATACAGGCGTATGGTTTTACTGGAAATCTATCTTCTCTTTTAAAAAAATGTTTTTCTGATAGACAACAGAGTGTTTAAGTAAATAATTCGTATTCTGATTTTCTGTCAACTAGTGCAGGATTCCCCCAGGGGTCGGTCATCATCATCATCAACAACTTTTTTTCGTTGAAAGTTTATTTGAAAATTGTTATTATTTTATTTATCATTTTATATACCGCCATCTGTGACGCATTTGTTGTTATCATACTAGGGAGAGGGCACAAATAATGTTGGAAAAACTTTTGCCCAATCCCATTTCTATAAATGAAATAAAGTATGTTAAACTAAAAACGCCCACCGACTGTTTGACCTAAAGGTCACTTGCATATTACGATTACGTCAGAGGAATAATATGTTATAATACAGTTCTCTTTCATGTCTGAATAAAACAATGTTTAGGGGTTAAAATTACGATATATGAACGTAGTTTCATGTTCATTGTTCTTTATTGTATTAAAGTGGTTTAGAATTGATTTGACATCGTGTCCTGTTGTAGAACGATTTCTTACCTTAATGTTATACTGCCTCGTCCTTTTATTTGTTTGGTTTTCGAATATAATCAGTACTCACACATACATATGTATACAATGGCCATCTAAATGGGAAGAAAAATATATATTTTGCAAGAACGATCCAACAAAGATGATGATATTTACCTGTAACAGACCTAGATTTCTAAAGCCATATATCTGGACTCAAAGGTGTGTGACCAATGTTTAAATTGTAAAATTCTGATTTGTAAAACAAAAATGGGAGCAATTGTTCGATTAAGAACATTTATAGAATCACATCAATAGAAAGTTCATTTTATACCTGTAACTAGAAAAAGCTTGGTTATAAATGATATCAGTTTACATTCATATTCATTATTTTATGTCAAAATCACAAAAAATGAAATTAACTATTGCATCTATGGAGAAATCATGTTATTTATTAAAATGATTATGGAAGCAAATAAACAGTTTCAATAATTAAATATATACCATTTAAAAATAGATAACAGTTTAATTACTTTAATTTTATCAAATTGAATCAATATTTTTTTTTTCACCTATAAATGCTATATAGGGAAAAATAACGTGTTATATAGATAAAGTCATTAATGCGGAAATCGTTGTACATGTCAGGAAAAAGAAACAAAATATTATTACATATTTCAATAATACCTTTCTAGTCTCTCGTACAGTCTGTAAAGGACAATTACAACATAAACTTATAAAATATTTCATATTATAGTGTGTGTGCGTGTGCGTGTGTTCATATATTAACGAAGGTGTAATCAAAGGAAATATATGATAAGTGAGTAAAACTTGAAACAGAATTTTAGTTGCTTTCGTTCGTAAATCACAAAAATATTTAATGTGGTCGATGGTGGCTTGTTTGAATTATTTATGAAACAAACAATAAAAAAGATATCTGTGTTCAGTGGACAAGAAGTGATTGCTGACTGATACATTAAACATTAAAGTTCTTTTTACAATTGAGTGGATAACTTCTAGTGTACGAAGCCTCGAACAACGTTTGTTTGTTTGTTTGTTTAATGTTGTTTAACGTCCATCTCAAGAATCTTTCACTCATATGGAGACGTCACCAAATGCCGGTGAAGGGTTTCAAATTTTGGCCTATGCTCGGCACTTACGGCCATTGAGCAGTGAGGGTTCTTTAACCTGCCGAAACCTACTGCGACACGGGTCCTCGAGTTTTACTGTTTTATCCAAAGGACAGGAAACCA
This sequence comes from Atrina japonica, assembly GCA_030159075.1. Taxonomy (NCBI): domain Eukaryota; kingdom Metazoa; phylum Mollusca; class Bivalvia; order Pterioida; family Pinnidae; genus Atrina; species Atrina japonica. The sequence goes on along the minus strand of BROG01001756.1, from coordinate 16,298 downwards.
ACCTGCCGCCGGCTGGACTCGAACTCACGACCTCACGAACAAGAGTCCAGTGCTCTACCGACTTCGAACAACGTAGTATAAGGGAGCAACCATTTGCTTTTTATGGGAGCTAGGATCAAATTATTTATCCTGGATTTTCTTTTCGTTGAAGTCTGTCCTAACTTTTTATTTTTTTTACTAGATCTTGTCCTGGATTGATTTTTTGTTGGTGTGTTTGTTTGTTTGTTTGTTTGTATTTTTTGAGGGGGTACCCTCTTTGAGCATCAATTGTCACTGAGGATCAAGTTCGACTGTATTAACCTATGGCTGTATAAAACTGCTTTGAACTATGCATATAGCCTTATCAGAACACATTTAATACAATATATATGTTCTTTCCATTGCAGTGGTGAATTTTTTTTTTCCAGAAAAGGATGGGGTTGAGGCAGGTAAAATAAAACGAAACTACATATAATACATATGATTAAAACTATTATACAATACATAACTCACTACATATATGATATAAAAATACACCAGTTTATGAAAATCACAGATGCCAAAGTATTAGTTATAAGAAGGTTCACCAGAACTATATACAAATCCGGTGAAAATTGAACACGAATAGAATTCTGAAAATACAGAATTGGGATCAAGTGCCATGGAGGAGTAAGCATCCCCTGTTGTCTGGTCTCATACACTTTGAGCCCACAGATAAATTCAAATGAACTTACATATTACACTAATATCCATCTCGAAAGAAGGTTCAAAACAGGGGGGCCTCCGTGGCCAAGTGGTTAGAGCATTGCGCTTTAAATCACAAGGCCTCTCACCTCTGGTTCGAATCCCGGTAGGGTCATTTCGAATTAAGCGGGAAAGTTTGAAAGTTTTCTTGCGAGAGGTCGGTGGTCTTTACCCGGGTAACCGGGGTTTCTCCTCAACCAATAAAAACTGGACGCCATCATATGACTGAAAGATTGTTGAGTATGGCGTAAAACAAAAAAAAAATCAAAAATCAAATCAAGGTTCAAAACATTAAATTATGACCTCTTTGGTCGGGTTTATCATTTAATAGCTTGATACATTATGGAATTAGTCAACTGGGAAAATTGACAAGGTATATTTTAAAATCACACGTGTCCAATGGCCCGGGGTTTGCTACCGGGGAGTTCATTATATAGGTTCCAGATATCAAATTAAAACTTGTTCATATCGCAAATGCACTCAATTGACAGACCGATTATGTTCCCATATTAAACTGAGTTTCAGCAAACATAACTCTTGAAAGAAGAATGTACTTGCATGGGGGTCAACATATCTGTAATAAAGCACATGACTGATTTTGAATTCATTCCTTGTTAAAAGATTTTTAACAATGTTTCATCTTTATTTCTTTATATATGAAAAATACCATTTCCATGGTGGTTGTTACCCAAATACCTCCTCCAGATCCACTAATGTAATGCATAATGATATTGCATATGAATGATTCAGTATCCTCAAACGACTCATCGCATTTGATGGTGGAATGGAACAAAAAGTATGACACCAAACCAAACTTCAGATATCAAAACCCTTTTCCTCTCTGTTCTGCCATAAGATACCATCGGAACAGCCTCATTTGCACATGAAATTGCTGTTTCACCAGATATGATATTTAAAAATGAACACAAGATAATTTCATGTCAGATGATACTTGACGATTAAAGTAGATAATTACAAACCATTTTCAGAATATGGAATTCTGCTGTGTATAGGCCCTACAGTAACTATTTGATTAAAGTTGATGAAATTTCGGGTTGAGTTTGAATCAGTGCAATAAGCAATTAAGATATAGATGTAATAATGCACTTTCAATGCTTTTGTGACTTTGTTTTTCTGCCATTTGAAATGTGTTTTTTTTTAATTTTGATTTTGGGCGGCCTTTTTACTTATTTTTCTTACTTATTATTAAGTGAAGGTTTTAAGAATACCAATCTTGTCTCATATTGGTTGTGCCAAAATCTTATTTGTTTATCATTTTTGTGTCTTAGTTGAATATAAAACTTGATTTATTAAAGTCAGCTTTTTTGCTAATCCTGGATTCCTTTTCACCATGAATTTTGATCCTGCTTTTTTATTTCAAATTTGATCCTTGCCCAAACCCAACCCCACCCCCTTAAAATTCAAATGCAATTTTTGCAATTGCAGTGAGTGAGTGATCAGAGTAGACATGTTTTTGTAAGCTCCGGTAGATTTGGTTTTAATTTAAGTGTTATAGTGTTTTCCAGGAGATATTTACCATGGATTCATATTTTTAGTGTTTTTCCCAGTGAATTACAGTAGTTATTTCGTCTTATGTTTTAAATAAGTATGGAACGAAACAGATGATCTAAAAACCGGAAAGAGGCGCCAAATTCGGATAGTAGTGCCGCCATTGAACCGGCAAAAAATAGTGAAGTGAACGACTTAAGCAATGTTCTAAGTGCTTCGCACAAAATATTGTATGGACATCACGTCACCTCGTGTTATTCATGAGAGTAATGGCCAGGACACCCCCATCTTGGACCGATGCATTGGTCAAGAGTGTTTAAGTTCTTACGACCAAAGTTGACTCTATTGCAAAACGTCTTGAAAAGCTTGAGAGTGTAGAAAAGAAAGTGGAATTGATTTGAACTTGTCAATGACTTTAATGTGTATGATTTTAATGCATTTTCTGATCATCCACCTATAACTTTCAAAATACCCTGTATGATTAGGAATATTTTAAAACATTCATGCATGTTCTACTGAATCGTCTAGCAAGGTAACTGTGTACAGGTAGAATAATGATCATTTAGATGAAATGAAACATGTTTTAGATGAGAAACAAAATACTTGAAAAATATTGTTGATAATATTGAATCAGATAATTGGAGTGTAGATTTTGGTTTTGAACGTTTTGTATCTGTGATGAATGAGATGTTTACGTTTTTTTTTTGTGAGAAAAGTTTTCGTGTTAAAAATAATTCTTCTGAAAAACCATAGATATACGAAGACAATCCATGGTTCGATTCTTCAATTCTGTATGAAACATATATTAAATCTCTTAAAATTTTGATGGAAAATAAGCGTTTATGTAAACAATATGAGCGAAAGGTAAGGGGAATTTATATGAGAAAATAGGGAAATAGATTAAGTTATCTCAGGAAAAGCAATCCAAAGCAGTTTTATCTTATCTTTAACAACGTTCTTGTCCAAGAAAATCTAATTTATCTGTTAATGATTTTTATGAACACTTCAAGACAATTTTTAACACAAATGCTAATGATGTTGAAATGGGCAATTCTTCTACTAGTGAATGTGTTTTGAGGACTTTGATGTAACTACAAGAGAAGATGAAATACGTGATGTTTTGAAACAACCGAATTAAATAAGTCACCTGGTGTAGATAACATGTTAAATGAATAATTTGTTAAATTTAAGGATTAATTTTCTCCTTTGTTGTGTAAATTATTTAATTGTATTTTTTCAAGAGGATTTTTCCAGAAGATTGGTCACAAGGAATTAGATTACCAATTCACAAAACCAGTTTTAGTTTAACACATTTTATTTCATTAATAGAAATGGGATTAGGCATACGTTTCACGTTTGTGTCCTCTCCCTAGTATGATGACAACAACAAAATGTGTCACAGATGTCGGTATATACAATTCTTGTTTAACAATTTTTAAGTAAACTTTCAACAAAGAAAAAATGAAAAGAGATTATGATGATGATGATGATGCACATTGAACCCTATGAAGTGGAATTAAATCTTTTGGAGGTTATCAAAAATTTCTGTACAGATAATAAAATTTTCTCATTATCTTCAAAACATAATGAAGAGTCAAAAGACCACAAAGGCAAACATTACTGTTGACTAAATTGACTCGGAAAAGATCTTCTTTCAATATACTACATTTATGTTTTAACCTAGTTATGTAAATATAACCTTTTCTATCGCCTACATGAAAGTAAAAATGAAGAAGTAACAATTAATAATCGAAGCACAAGTCCATCAAAACACGACGAATTATGTGCAATGGTCTCAACATGATGGACATTTGCTAATCCCAAACGGGATAGGACCAGGTGTCCGGAAAGAGTCAGCGTTCTCTGCTAGCATGCCACACCCGTCGCAAATGTTCCATGGAAACCTTTCTAGCACGATGAACGGGTTAAGTTCGGTAAAAAGGTCAAGTTTGGTGAAGAGGTCAAGTTCGGTGAAAAACACGATTGGCGAAAGGAAGTCACTGTCTGTGGAATACTATCTTATATTATTGGCCATAAAACTTTATATACGACAATTTCAAGCGTTCAACATTGTAACATTGTGTAAGTAGTTTATTGGCGAGTCGTTTCGCTCTCAGAATAAAACATTCATAAGAAGAACATGTCCTGGCATAACATATAAGCTGTGAAATGAAAAATACTGTGGAACCTTAATTACATTTCTAATAAATTGACTAAATGTAGAATCATGTCTTAACTGAATATTTACAGAATTCCATAATTTTATTGTAGACGGAAAGAAAGGATCTATTGCACTATTAAGTCTGAAACGGGGTAATATATAATCTTTGTTATTACGTATATTCCTTTAAGTATTTCTCCGAAATGGCGAAACAATATCTTTTAAAAAGCTAGGAGCTAAAACATGATGTATCTTATAAAACAAATTTAACTTTCGACGTCTCCTTTCTGCCAAGGGTTGCCGGTTCAAAATAAAGAAAATTGCGGCTGGAGTACAATGGTAATTCAGTAACAACTCTTGCCGCTTCAAGTTGCACTTTTTCAATTTTATCACAGTCAAGTGAAGTGCAGCCGTCCCATACTTCACTTGCATATTCCAATGTAGGAAGTATAAAAGTATTTGACAAAGTAGATCTATTTAAAACATATTTTAATTTTCGTAAAACATTATTTGTTTGTACGCACAGTTGCAAATGTTATCAATTGGGACGACCACTTACCACTAGACATAAAGGTCAATCCTAAATGTTAATGTTCACTGGAATTATGTAATGCTGTACCATCAAAATTTAGTTCAGAATGTTCATGTGAATTATAAGCACATTAAATATAAGATTTCTGTTTTTGAAGGATCAGATCATTCTTTTAGTATTTTGAAATTATTAATTAGTATTTAATCTATCTCATTTTAATCATTAGAAGATGCCGACATAGAAGTATCGTCAGCAAACAGTCTTGTTACGCTTGAGAGATTATCCGCTAAGTCATTTATAAAAATTAGAAATAAAAAAGGGCCCAAGACCGACCCCTGGGGAACCCCTGCATTAGTTGACAGAAAATCAGAATACGAATTATTTACAAAAACAGTCTGCTGTCTATCAGACAAAAATTTTTTAAAAGATAAAAGAGATTTCCAGAACACCATACGCTTGTAATTTTTTCAGGAGACTAGGTGATGTGAATTCACCAAATAATTACAACTTTTTAAGGTATCACATTAGTTAGCTGTTTATCAAAACTTTAAGCATTGGTATTGAATAGTGTATTACTTGATTGGTCTTATAAAAAATGACGCACAATTTTGTTTTAAACAGGGTATTGGTACCACTGATGCAATTTTTGCTCTCCATTGTTTAGTTGACAAAATGATTTCACATAAGTAGAAGTTACCCTGCCATTCTTCTACTATGAAAAAGCGTTTGATAGTATAAATAGAAAAAAGTTACTTTATAAACTGGGTAGAACCCTGGTAACAAGGAAAATGTTTACAGTTATAAAATATTCATATGATAATATTGACATGAATTTTCTTCAGTGTCCCAAACGGATTGATGCATGGTGAATGGTCGTCTCCCTATTTTCTCTTTACATATGAATTATTTTAAAAATCACATATTATACAATAATTATGAAAGCGTTGAACTAAGAGATATGTCTTTATTTTTAATCATGTATGCTGATGATACTGTCCTTTTCTCTGAATCTATTACCGGTCTACAAAATTTATTGGATAATTAACATGTGTACTGCATGAATTGGAATATTAAGGTAAATGTAAGTTGTAGTATTTAGTAACAGTGGTAGAATTACTACAAAAACTAAATGGGGATATGACCAATAACCAACTGAAATTGTTGATTGTTTTAATTACTTAGGGATTATTCTATTGTACAATGGAAAATTTATCCGAACACAAAATATTTAGAGTCAGTTTTATATTCTGAAAACGTGTAAGGATGAACGGTTAAATGTCGAAACTAAACTACATGTTTTAATTATTATATCTCAAGTGTTTTAAAATACGGGTGTGAAGTTTGTGGGAATCTAATGTCGCAAAAGATGTAGAGACAATACATACAGATTTTTGTAAAGTAATTTTGAGGTTAAAAAATTGTACTCCAAATTTTATGCTTTATGCAGAAGTAGGCAGATTTCCATTAATAATATGAAGAAAAATACAAATTCTGAAATATTGGGTTAAATTATTAAATACTAATAACATTATTTTGAATGTTGAGGACATGTTTGAAAATATTGATTCTCAAAATTGGTTACATCAAGTCAAAGAGTTACTTTTATCTCTTGGCCTTTCATTTCCTTTTTATATGCCCTTTCTATAGAGATTTAAGGTCTATATACATAAATAAACATTTCTATAAAAGGCCTTCTATGTTTAAATTAGTCCAGTTATTAAGTATTGAAAATAAAACAAAATTGTGTAACCTGGTTAAGTTTATTGATAATGCCTTATATGATGGCTGCTAGTTATACTGATGCAGAAGAGAACAATATATATATATATATATATATATATATATATATATATATATATATGTATATGTTTATGCTGATGAGTCGTTAGACTTAAGGTCTTTGATTGAATAAACAATAAACACTTCGCAGGAAGTAGTAGACACCGGCGTATATGCCACGCAAGCAAGGATGAAGACTTCATTTGAGACGGGAAGGAGACTGAATTTTTTGTAGGCAATCGTCAATTAGCTTACATGGAATACACGCCGCTGATAAAGTTTGATTCTTGTTCAGATCTACATATATAATTATGTAATAATTTCTACCAGGCAATGGAGGCTCCGTGGTCGAATGATTGAAAAATTGCGCTTTAAACCATGAACTATCTCACCTCTGGGTCAGCACAGGTTTGAGTTCCGCTGATTTACTGAGAAAGTTTCCGAGTTTACTAGCGGGAGACCTTTGGTCTCGTCCCGGGTACATTGTAACCGGGTTCTCTCCCCCATCAGTATAACTGACAGCCATTATATGACTGGAGGTAAAGTCTTTCAGCATGTTAAACAAGACATTAGGTGATTAATGATTATATAGTGTTTTGAATTAACAAAGAAAATGTTCTCTCTTCTGTATATGGAATTAAATATCTAGTAATCTAGTATGTCTCTGTTCGAAATACCGCCATTTTATATACAGAGCAAACTGTTTGGGGATACGTTTATGTTACAAGACATTAAACGATCCCTCCCTCAAAGTGATTGTTGACTTTTTAAACAATATAAACGGGAGCGACTGCATCCATCTTTATTTACAGACGAAAAAAATATTAATAACTATGTTTTGAGTTAACAAATTAGATATTTTTCACACATATGTATATGTAATACATGAACTAGAAATTAAATATCGAGTGATCTGATACGCCCTTGTATACATAGATATTTTATAAGGACTTGCATGAAGTATTATAGAGTGTAACAAGTAGTAATGCTTAAAAATAAACTAATATATACTATAAAATTATTATAATCAAATACATCATAAATTATAATCATTATTTTAAAATTATGCTTAAGAGGAAAACTCTCTCTTTCACACACACACAACACACACACAGATATATATATATATATATATATATATATATATATATATATATATATATATATATATATATATATATATATATATATTCTATATTAGATTATTAATCCCGATATGGTTTTTATTACTTAACAGTTTTGCATTATTATTATCTGATATCAGTATATATATATATATATATAAATATATATATATATATATATATATATATATATATATATATATATATATATATATATATATATATTACATGCATGTAGTTCTTTATTACCTCCAGGACACCTTGTTATGGTTATAAATTACAGTGGACATATGATTACAAGAAATGGCACCAAATAATCACTTCAGTGAGAATGTTTTACTTGGTCATTGTAATATATAAGCTTATTTATACTAGATAACAAATTTAACATGCTGTACGTAACACTGACTTATATTTCGATACAAATAATGTTTCTAAAAAATATCAGTTGAAACAAACTAAAATAGAAAATAAAGCAGAAAGAATAACTTACCTTCAGCGGTCTTTTTACATTACGTCTATTGTAACGTTGACTTTCTTGCCTCAGGCTACCTCTAAGATATCAATAATAACTGCGCATTCACTCCATAATAAAATATGTGTACATATGTAAATAAAACCGGAACGGTATCTGCTCTTGATAATTCGCTTATATAGCTCATAGTTCTGGTTATTTTCTGTTGTACTTTTTATAAGTTTCCAAGTACGGTAAAGTAGGCAGAGCTTGCTTTTGTATTGAGCTTTGTCGATCGGATATAAATTGGGACTGTAATAATGAGAGAGAGAAGGAGAGAGAGAGTTTTACATCTATTCACGTCCTTATTGAATTATGTGTTTGTAATGTATGCATTGTGTTACTGTTTAATGCCGTTCTCTAGATTTGTCGCGGGTGTAGCTGTGTCCATGTGAAGAGCACGCCAGTAAGGGTGGGGATGTTCCATCACTTGTTTTACTAGAAGCCAAATGGTGCGTTCTGAGCGCCTAAAATTGGTTTAAAAAGTAAATAAGTTAAACTGTTTCGCACATTCTTATTAAGAAACATAAGAAATTTATATTTTTACTCGTTTGTATTTTCTTTTCCATTTTCCGGCGACAATTATTTTATTTTAACTCCGCGATGTGCACACCATGGCATGACAACGTATGGAGCTACGCCACAGCTTGTTTACGTACTTTTAAGCTATTATAGATAAAGTACCACGTAATTGACTTGTGCTAAAGATTTATGGCAATGTACTAAGAATTCTTTGACGTATCACGAGACATCGATTTTAACTTTCACCCGAAAAGCCAAATGTGATTTTCGCTTCTGATGCCGAGAAGAGCTAGTATCACAAATCCATGGATAGGCATGTATGCAGGTATTTTGTTAATATATTTTTTTCTGACAAAAAATACGAAAATGAATGGGGCCATCGACGACAGTAAAGGAAGCAGAATTGGAGAGTAATAAAATTAATATGCTTCAATATAAATCAGAATATTATATACACATTTATGTATTTTTCATCTGTCGTCAGTGTATGTACCGGTGAGTAATATATTAGTTTAAATCTAGGTCCTGTGATAAGCTTATTATATTGCCATGAGTCTTCATTACAAGTCGTAGTACTTTATCTATATAATAGCTTAAAATACTTATTTCATCAACTGGATATTGTAATTCATGGTTTCAAAGGTCAATGTCTGATTACGATTGAAAGATAAGTGCAAGGAACATGTATTTATTACTTTTGATTTCTACAACTTAAATAGGGTCCTATGACGATAATTCAAAATTAGTTTTGTGCATCAGTTACAAACATTAAAGGAGATGTTAAAGGGGCATTAGCTAAGGTTTTTTTTTAAATTCTTTCTTTTTTACCATTTAGATTGATATACAATAACAAAAAAGGGATAAACACGGGTCTAAAAAATTCTTAAATTCCTATAAATTTTGTGAAAATTGCTTTAGAAACCCCGGTTTGGCAATAATTCACTCGAAATTGCTTAATCCAACCTATGTATATATACTATGTATATGCATACTACACTGGGCCTGACCTTATTTTCACAAAATATAAAGGAATATAAGATTTTTATGCCTGTGTATAACTCTAATTTGTTATTGTACATTAAGTACAAGTAATAAAAGTTAATAAAAATTGAAACATATTTTTGGTAAACACGGCTGATTCCCTTTTGATATAAACCTTATCACTGAAAAGCATTCACTTTATTTGAATCGTTCATTTTCGAACAAAACACACCTATCGTTTGAAGTCGTCCGCTATTCGTAAAGCTTCGTTGCCTAAATCGATAAATAACGGTAAAACAATACTTGGAAACAAGTCTGTAATTTACCTTTTCAAGTAACTGCTAGTACTAAATTTCAATTGTTTCAGTATAGTCCTCTCAGTAATATTAGATAGTATTCTAGAGCACGGCCAAAGACAGTGACTCCCTTTCGCCAATTGTACTATTCACCAAACTTGACCTCTTCACCAAACTTGACCTTTTCACCGAATTTGACCCGTTCATCTTACTAGAAATGGTTTCCATGGAACATTTGCGACGGGTGTGGCATGTCAGCAGAGGATGCTGACTCCTTTCGGACACCTGGTCCTAACCCGTTTGGAATTAGCAATTGTTCTTCATGTTGAGACAATTGCACACATAATTCGTCGTGTTCTAATGGACTTGAGCTTCGATTATAAATAGGTGCTTCGTCATTTTTACTTCAGTATAGAATTTTACTTTTTAACGACAAATCCATTTCTTTTTATAGTACATTTAGTAAATAGTCATGTTGTACCTTATGTAACCTGGAGATAGGAACTATAATTCATTTGATTTGGGAATGACAGGAAGTGCAAAACTTACTACAACAATTTGAGATATTGCAATATATATATATATATATATATATATATATATATATATATATATATATATATATATATATATATATATATATGTCCTAGTAAATTCAATGTGTCGAATGAAATTTATCTCCCCATCTCTTTTCTCTCCTTCTTTACAATACTGTCTCCCCTCTCTCTTTCATTCAAAACAATACAGTTAGATTTTGAAGTTACAATGGATACTGATATATATTTGAATAAAATGAACACACTTGTTTAAGTATAAATGAACTGAAATTATTTTCACATTTGTGTATAAACTGTATTGTAAAAATTATGAATATATATATATATATATATATATATATATATATATATATATATATATATATATATATATATCTTATTATGAAACCTCGATTATCGATTTTTTTTAAAAGCAATATTAGCCATCGTCGGTGGCATTTTTTCCCAAGGTCGATTCTTAACCATTTCTTTACTATATAATATTTATGAACACCTACATACCTATATTTATTGTTTTTTCAACCTTGATCAGTCATTGTTATTCAAGCATAAAATAAGTACTGTGTTGCATTACAGTATTTCTCTGACATAAGCATAAAATGCAAGGGTCATTTTGATCATACACTTGGAGGACCTTTACCATACATTTTAAAATACATGTAATTGTTGAAGCTGGGACAATGTACGGAATGAATATAGGCATTTAAGTACGATTCCGTATTCGAATGACATCTGTTTCCTTGACACTCGTTTATCTTATATTGTCTCTATCAGCATTGTGTGTTAAGTGGTATCATATTATATTGTTTTATCTTATATTGTCTCTATCAACATTGTGTGTTAAGTGGTATCATGTTATATTGTTTTATCTTATATTGTCTCTATCAACATTGTGTGTTAAGTGGTATCATGTTATATTGTTTTATCTTATATTGTCTCTATCAACATTGTGTGTTAAGTGGTATCATATTATATTGTTTTATCTTATATTGTCTCTATCAGCATTGTGTGTTAAGTGGTATCATGTTATATTGTTTTATCTTACATTGTCTCTATCAACATTGTGTTAAGGATTATCATATTATATTGTGATATCTGATATTGTCTATATCAACATTGTGTGTTAAGTATTCATCATATTACATGTATATTGTTACATCTGATATTTTCTATATCAACAATGTGTGCTGAATATTATTATATCATACTGTATATAATTACAACCATTTCACATTCTTCACTGTCGTTATCAAATATATTTCAACCAATAGACATATTAATAATCGAACAACAGGCAAATGTTTATTCACATTACCAAACTAAATAATATCTTCTCTGTGTATTATGCCGTGACATTACTCCTTGATTCATGTACGTTCATGTTCTAACATGATCTTCCACTCAAACGTAACATAAAACTGGAGTATCTGGTGAAATGTCACCCTGTGTCCGAGCTGGTGACCACCATATCATTTCACATACTTTCCTGTCGTAATAGTTGTTATTGTTCAATCTCCCATATCAAGAATGTATCACTCGTATGGAGACATCTCCAAATGCCGGTGAAGGACTTCATATTTTAGCCTATGCTCGGCACTTACGGCCATTGAGCATTGGGGGTTCTTTAAATTCCCGACACCTACTGTGACATTGGACCTCGGTTTTTACTGTCGTAATAGAATATATTTCAATCATTAGACACATTAATAATAGAGCAACAAGCAAATATTCATTCACATTACAAAACTAAATAATATCTCCTCTGTGCGTTATACCGTTTCATTACTTCCTAAGTTCATATACGTTTATGTTCTAACATGTTCTTCCACTGAAAGTAACAGAAAATGTTAATTAACGGCGACATCCTGTCAGTACGAAGCAATCAAACATAAAACCATTTTGAAAAACATCTAAATAATTCAAAATTCATGGAATTTAAAATCTTGGTTTATGTTCTAACGTGTTCTTCCAACAGAAAAGTAACATAAAATGTTAGTTAAAGGCGACATCCATTTTTAAAAATGTATCCTTTTAGTACGTAGTAATCAAACAGAAAAACCATTTTGAAAAAAAAATCTAAATAATTCAAAATTCATGGAATTTCAAATCGAGGTATATGTTCCAACATGTTTTTCCAACTGAAAAGTAACATAAAATGTTAGTTAACGGCGACATGCTGTCAGTACGAAGCAATCAAACAGAAAATAATAATTAAAAATTCATGGAATTTCAAATCGAGGTTTATAGTTATTAACAGTAGAGGTATATTGTAAATGATATGCTTATTTATAAGTACAGAAGTTTGAATATAGTAATACAATAAGTATAGATTCACCCCATACTTAATTTCTGTGGATAACTGAATTATCAATAATTGATAGTTTGGGTATTAGACTTACTGGGAATTGTTGTTTATATCTAGTATGAAATTTACTAATGAAGTAATCATTGAAGGTGTGCTTTGAAATCAGTACAAAGGAGATAACACACTATCAGTGTATGAACACTAATCCCTAAGATACAATAACATTTATTTTATTTTATTTATATTTTTTTGACATAGAAACATGTTTTAACATCCATTCACTCATATATGTATTATTTTCCCTTTGTAAAATAATATTCAGAGAGAGAGAGAGAGAGAGAGAGAGAGAGAGAGAGAGAGAGAGAGAGAGAGAGATTGATTTATGTTTTTATTGGGAACAATAACTTGGTGTCAAATGAAGATTTTTTCGGAATTTAACGTCTTTAAAAAGGTAGACACAACACATGGACACGTACGATGTGACAGCACATGGACACGTATGATGTAACAGCACAGTACGATATGATAGCATATTGACATGTGCTATGTGACAGTACACTGACATGTACGATGTGATAGTACATGGACACATTTGATATGACAGCACATTTACATGTATGATGTGACAGTGCATGGACATGTATGATGTGACAGTACATGGACATGTACGATGTGAAAACACATGGAAACCTATGATGTGACAGCACAGTATCGTCAATATGGAGGCAGGTAGTTAATCATAAGTATTAAAGGGTTAACTTTGTTAAAATATTCACGATGTTTTCGGCATTTGTAAGCAAATATTTTCAGCACTTACAAAAATATGCTTAAAATTTTCAGTCTAGAAAATTCAACTTTTGTGGAAAAAAAGAGATTGATTATAATATAAACAAGAAAATTATAACAAATGTCGATACATGTACAGTTGTACATACATTGTAAATTTGAATAAATTAAATTCTAAAATACATCAGAGAAATTGTATTCCTATAAAATTTCTAATGCTGTTAGTCTTTCCACAATTTCTGGGAAAACATGGCAAAATTGCAAGTTGCAATTGTACCGGCCCCATAGAGATGCGAAAAAAAACCCGTCTTGCTTCATTTCACTTTAAAAAGCTGCAAAATGTATTTGGTAGATATGCTAAAAACAGACATAAAATGCTATTCACGACATGTACATGAAATTTCTTTTTTATTTGACTCAAATTTAGGTATTGGCAGATATCCTTTGTGTAGACAATTCAGCCCCATTGTCTGAAGTGACAACTGAAGGAGAGGAAGATAGTGTTTTGGAAGCCAATAATAATTGGAAATACAGTAAGTTAATTGGTACATTTTTTCCCAATAGTTACACTGCATGCAATTGTACAGCTTATACAGCAGAATTCTCCCTTACACACGATTTCTGCATCTCTGACGCATAAAATATCTTGGGACGCACAAAACGAATAAATTGGAGTCCCTAAGGACCCATTTTAACTTTGTATTACTGAATTGATTCTGAGACTGAAAACAGTGTCATTTTGTCATTGATTTCATATTTGAAAGATGGCTTGTTATTATAAATTTATAATTTAATTAGGACAGGTATGCTATAGTCATATTGCTGTAAGAAAAATGTCTTTACCCTGTCACTCAATGGGACTCACCAGTCTTCATCTTGTGGGTCTAAGGGACTCACTCTAATTCAACTCTAGGGAAAACCCTGATAGAGGCAAATCAGTAAATAACTAAATTATTTGTGTATTATTTTTTTCTTAGGTGAACATACTAACAACAATTTGAAAATTTTACTTAATCAAATACAAACACGTTGCTTGTAGTTGATCTTGTATATCATCACAACAGCTTCAGTTTTTACCTCAGGCTAACCTCTCAATTCCAAAATTTTGGCACTGTACAAGAGAGATAATGTTTACCTGTTTACTTCCTAATATTTTTTTAAAATTTGAAATTTTAATCAATTATTTTTCTTAAATAAAGTTATTTATAATTGCTTACACATTCTGTGTCCTAACATGACATATTTGTTGTTTTTATTCAAAATGTAAAACTAACAATTTTATCGTATTATATAGGTCATTTTACAGGCATCTGCAAGCACAGGGTGTCAGACTGATCCTCCTCAAGAAAGCTCAGGCATATGTCAAAGGAAAAATTGTGGATGCTGATATGTTCTTAAATTAGTTAATTATGTAATAAAAATCTTTAGATGGTATACATTTTGTAACATGTTCTGACAACTTGGAATTTCTAATCATTTGACTCCAGGATTGACTTTTTTAAAGTTGATGAAAATATTAACAAAATTAACTTCTTTTACTGATCAACCCCTGAAAAACAATGGACTCGTCTGTAAATCAATGACATAGACCAGTCCAAAAGTGTATTAATGGGTGAATGAGTTAATGTATCGGTGTATAAAGTTTTAAAGTTTATTGAGGCTTTAGCTTTGCAGGTCTATATATTTTTAGTATGACAGTAACTGTTGGAATAAAGCCTTGTTACGGACTGTTTCTCCTAAAATTTGAAATTATTATCCCAAAATGACTGTTCCAAATATCCAATTTCACCCCAAATATGTGGTTTATGATGAATGATGTTTAAAGTACTAGATAATAAGATTACATGTCTTCAACATATAAACAAGAATATACAGGGATCTCCATGGATGGAAATTTAACCATGGAGCAAACTGCCCCCCACCCCCCCCCCCCCCCCCACACACACTCGGGGGAAAGAACAAAGTAATTTAATATGCTCATACACCTGTTAAATGAGTGATTTTATAGTATATTCCTACACTGTATATATTATACGTGATGTAATGGATATTTAATATTAAATATAAAGGTTTGATGTCGATGGATTTTAATGATACATTGTCAGATTATGCCACATTGTTTCGAGAACATTTTGTATTTAATTGTTGAAGGTATTTTAATTCCGTCAATTAGGCTGTCATCGAATTACACAAAAGTATGCACAGTCTTCATTCAGGTCAATTCCTAGTGACACGGAAAAAATATAGAAGCGAATTACACAAAAGTGTGCACAGTCTTCTTTCAGGTCATTTCCTAGTGACACGGAAAAAATATAGAATCAATCCTTATAATTAAATTCCAATAACACGTCGGTATATATTTTTTTAAACATTCAGTGTTTATTTATTGATTTCCCCAAATAATATAAACAAACAAGTTAACCCTCTTGCTGCCACAGCTGTGTCGGAAAAATGTTGCGTCACTGCCGGAATTATTTACGTCATCATCAATAGATCATTTTCGAGTTCT
>BROG01001755.1:0-29674 GCA_030159075.1 Atrina japonica | reverse complement strand
AGGTTTTGACTGGAAACAAATGCAGTGTGTATGAATATTAAAACAAATCTCAAATGTGTTCTTATTTCTCATCTTTCTATCGAAATCAGTTCATTTTAGCTTAAGTGTGCACTGTTCTGACCTTTAGCAATGGTATATAAATAATATCACATGAAGGGCAATAACTCTTAAACCAGTAAATAACATATATCATTTGTTGTTCTCAAAGGTAATCAAGCTGAATTGCATTATCTTATGTCATTGTTGTTGTTTTTGTTGTAGTTGTTGTTTTTGAGAATGTTCCACTTATATGGATACGAAACTAGCTACAGATACAAGATATATCTGATATCATTTTAAAAGCAGCAATACGTTAGTTTTTTATCAACCGTATTTAGGTTCGGTATAACATTTGTACTGTAGTTCTGGAGAGCGTGTCGGCTAAGATAGATGAGTTAATTATAGGTAGCTGCTAATGTCCTGGGTTTGATTCCCGGTCTGGCCACATTTTTTCTTCACCTGTTACAGAACTTAACAGTGTTTCATGACGGTTGCTGCTGTTGCTGCTGCTGCTACTGATGATGATGATGATGGACCGTTTGATATCTAGGACGTATACAGTGAACCAGTATGGTGCTTTTGCGTACATATAGGACGGAGAAAAAAACATTGCGGAACATACATATTGTCTGTAGTAATAACGTACGTCAAACATCATATTCCAGAGGCTTTGTCCTGATATGTCAACGTTGTCTATAAAACATGATGTCAAATACAGTCGAAATGTAGGTCTGTTCCGAGGTGTTAAGTTACTAAACTGATCTTGATAGTTCGAACCTCGGACTTTCGTGGTATACTAGTTAATGTACAAATCCACTGATAGCCAGCTTTGTAGCGCCTTATGGTATCGCAGATTTTAATGTAGGCTGCCTAAAGAAGAGGAGTAGAGGTATGCATTTGCCCTCTGGAAAATAATATGGTTCATTACATTCTTTTTGCAGAATTTATTAATGAAATATAGGCATTTTCTTTATGCCGTGGATGTCTGTTTAATGTTTATATTAATTTCCCCTTATATCGAGTAATCCTAGTTGTTTAGTTACACCTCTCAGTATTATCACATATTTGTCGTTTTTGTTTCCGCAATTAGAGTATAAGTATGTAGATGATACTTAATAGTGGACACTGTGACTGTTATGTGTAAATTATCCCTATACGTTTTCTCCAAACGATATTGGCAGATCGAATGTCAACGAGACTTCAGACTCTTCCATTTAAAAAATACACATAGACGAGTTAAGTATATATTCAAAATAATATAAAATTAAAATAATAATTATATCACAGATTGATATTTTTTAATAATCCGGAAGTTTGTTGTCAAATTTGATGTTAATACTCTGCTGTGTGATCATACCAAATGTTATAAACACAATGCCAACTCTATAATGTTCAAGACGATCGTTTTTCTCAATTAGACTTTATCTGTTGAGATCCAATCTTAAATCGATTTTCAAAAAAGAAAGTGGTATCAGACAAGGCCAAATAATAAATCTAAACGTATGGCCAAATCCTCTAAGAGTAACTACTGTAAAAAGATAGCTATCTTAGTTTTAGAGGAATTTTGAATTTTAAATTGTGTTATCAGTGTCAAATATTACTTTGGTATAAGATTTTCAGCTGGTATTGAAGTACCAGGTATCAGGTTTATGTATACCCTCGGGGACCCAAGCAGCGGGAACGGCCTTGTGGTTATGAATGCTATAAACATAATACCGAAGCTATAAGACTTCATTAGTTGAACTCCAATCTTAAATATCTTTTCTAAAGAGAAAGTGGTATTAGACAAGGCCACAAAATAAATCTAAACCTATAGCCCAAATCCGTCTAAGAGTAACTACTGTAAAAAAAAAACATGGCTATCTTAGTTTTAGGATAATTTCGAATTTTGAATTGTGCTATCAGTGCCAACTATTACTTTAGTATAGGATTGTAAACATATAAAACAAGTAATGACTGTGTTGCGGTATAATTTGTTGCTGCTTGTGTTACATTTTACGACTAAATTCACAGAAATCTAATAATATGAAATAAAAATGCAATATCGCATTGTCCTGTAACAAATATAGAACATATGCTTCAAATGTGTACATGTTTCAAGACCAACTGGTTTAAAGCAATCTCTATATGATTTTTACACTAGTATCAATACCCGAAGGTCATCAGTTTTTAAATCCCCTAGTGCTAACTGGTCCTGTCTTCTAATTTGACCACCATGGTATTCATAAATAATTTTGCATTTCATCTTCTTATTAAACATTCTATTAAAGCCACACTCCGGGGAGTAATGTCTTTAAATCGACTTTTCTGTACTCTTTTAAAGCGTATTCGCATGGACTTTCGTCATATTTTCATAGTCCTATTCCAACAAATTAGTTAATTAGTCGTGAAAACAACTAACACATTGATCTATTTATAAACGGTAAGGTGTTTGGAAAAAGAACCTAAATTATTCCCGATACTATTTTTACGGACACCAACATAGAGGTTAGTACCATTTACGTTCGGCTGTTAATTGAATTGTACACTTCACAGCATATACTACATATACAAATACAACAGAAGTGATTCCCTAAAGATTGTAACCTTCCTAAAATGTCTGACACTTCGTTATCGACCCATTTTCTTGTAGTACCGATTTCATTTTCTTTGTAAAGACGTATATAACGATAAATGTTTGTGCTTTTACCTTTAGCCCATTAAAGACATGTAACATAAGCTTCATATCTCGAAAAATGATTTTAATGAAATAATGCATTAACTGTTCGATAGTAGATGTTAATCGGTCTTACCCATTGACATTTACTGAATTTGACTGTGAAATCGCCTTGGATGTGACTTGTCACCACGGGATTCTCATTCATCCATGGCATACCAACCAACCTTTGGCTTCGCACAGGTCCGTTTTTGTCCAATGTTCACCAGAATCATGTATTGACTCCTGAATCCTCTTGACAAGTGCTAACATGTACTTCGTTAATTATATTAAGTCACCCAATGGTTATATTTCACCATCCTTATAGACGCATACCAGTAGCGTTGGACTTCTAATGTGTAAGTGCTACTATAGTTATTCCAAAGCAAATTAAAATATTTAAAGTGTATTGTGTGTTTCTCTTCATCTTCAGTTAATTTTACATTTGTTTAATGTTCTGTTTCTACTCCACCATTTTATCCTATTTTATCCTATTAGTTTAGTAGACGACAAAACATCCAGTTTTACTTCCGGTTCATTACTTCACCGATGTCATAACATATGTGATAATTAGATATCATAATTTTATAATTTTGAATTAATTTAGGACATCACTTCAGTTTCGTCGGAGCGTGTACTTAGCATCTGCATTGGCTTTTGTCCCGTGATTGTAGTATACAGACCATTTCAGATACCAAAGTATAAATTAATAGAAGTCCAGGACATAGATATAAATCCGGTAAAAATGGACAAACACGGACGTATGGAAACAAAATTGTGGGACCAGATGTTTAATAGAGTTTTCTATATACGAGATAGAATTAGAGTTACAGGAAATACATTAGCTTAAATTTCAATTTTAGTCCATATTGGTTTAAGCGTATCGGTTCCTAAGTTAAGTATTATTTAGTCCTTTCGGGAAGGAAGAGTACAGCATGTCATTTTTTAAATTGTTTAAAAGGGATTTTTCTTTCCTGACCATCAAGTGGCATGCTAACAGGGGGCGCTGACGTCTGTCGGACAAGTTAAAATCACTTACATTTTGTCTTGTTATGAACAAAATCATCTCCGGCATCACACATCTGGTCAGCTGTACAGTTGGATGCTTCCTTTTGTCCATTTTTACCGGAAATGTCCTGGACATTCTATTGATTTATACTTTGGTATCTGAAATTTTTATATTTCAAGCCATAGTATAACGACAGCTGGGACATGAAAAATTGCATCCATCACCAAATAGACCTTCGGGCATTATACTGCCGTATGCTTTGTGAAATGATTGGCAAACAATAATTTTACTTAGATTTACTTGATAGAACATTCGCATATTTTTAAAAAACGAGAAATCAGTCATGATATATCAAAATGACATAAAACTGAATAATAATATCATTTTCATTCTGGATTTTAACGGGTATATAAAGTAGGTTTAACGGAACGAGTTTCTGTTTAAATTAAAAAGGAAGTACCTCACCAACGCTTGGTTCGTTTTCGTATCTGTAAGTAACACAACACTTTGTATCACCACGGATAATTCATATTACAATAAATTGAATTACAGCAATACCTAGGACTATTTCATTACTTTGCATTTAGATCACTTTCCGTCTCTAAAACAAGTATACACTCTATTTACCTGTACACTGCTGTGACAAAGTTGTCTTACTGATGAAGTTGTGATGATGATGATGATGATGATGATGATGATGATGATGATGATGAAGTTGTTAGTAATGACAACGACGGTGATGATGTGTAAGTTTACCTTTCCTTCCCACAACATGCGTTGTAACAATGATGAAATATAACATCAAATCAATCATCCTCGTCCAATGTTCAGTACTGCCATCTGGCTGTGTAACGCTTGGATATATAATTTGGCTTTATTTCCCTGTCATTTTTCGCACAACATCACAATGTATATTCTGTTTGATATCGGAGAGGTAAATTAAAACAAAAGAAGGAAAATATTTACAAGTCAAAATGGTCGACGAATACACAAATAGAAAGCGAATAATTGCCATTTATCTCCATCCTAGAAGTCACATATAGAGAACACACACATATACACACACACGCACGCACGCACGCACGCACACACACACATTCAAAGTGAATATATAGATTGTTCTATGTGTGCTAATAACTATCGGTTTAAACATATACACAATTATATAAAGTCTATTAAAGATACGTGAATTTTTGTTTTATTCCAACAAATTAATGTCGACGATATATGCAGGACAAGTTCCTTGTCTTTCTCTCATCAGAGCGGGGGGAATTGTTATAGTACTTTTATTTTGCTGTGAATTGATAATATAATATTGATATTTGCTCATGTATCATGCAGGTAAAGTAAACAATCGGAACCAAAGGGAGATAAATATGTTTCTCTTTAGTTGAATAGATAAATGTTCAGCATTTCTGTTCTTGAAGAAGTCAGTTGTACAGCAATTCAAATTATATATGTATGATATCATTTCCTTATCTTATTTATCCTTTATCTTTGCATCCATGGACACACTATCGTCTTCTGTAGCAGTACTTGTGGTTTCTGCCAAAGGTTTCATTACTATGAAAACATTGTTGTTTCATTGTCACAAACGTAAATATTCGGACTAATTCTCAATGCATTCTTCATTAACTCGAGGCTTACATTTCATACTTGGTCAATTGCAAACTTTCGTTACATTAGTAACTGTTCCATATGATATAAAATATGTATAAATCTTCAGGATTTACAGAATACAATGTACACGTATAGCCAATTCTGATACCAAAATAAAAATCTTCATCTTGACCAGGATAAGATACTAACATGTATCAAATATTAGACAAGCCAGAACTTCTAGACATTCATAGGTGTCACGGAGGAAGAAAGCAGAAGAAGAAGAGAGGTGAACAGTCAAACTCAAACGAAACAGATGAGGAACAAATCCTCGTCACCATTGGCACAAATGACACAACAACCAAGATGGACAGATTTGATTCCATGTTTAACTACATTAGACATGTGTGTTAATGTTTTGTATCAGATCGCACGATGCTAGTTTTCTAGGGAATTTTAATTCTTTTGCAAAACAATTAAATTGAATAAAAAAAATAAAAACCGGATGCCAGTTGACTGATGGGACAATTAACTTTTTAAAAGAAATGCTTGATAAACATTTAGTGCAGCAGTACTAGAATAACATAGACCGTGCAATATCGTTTTATGTATGAAGCTGCAATTTTTACGGAAACGCCGGCCCGAGGAATTTACTATCCTATTTAATATAAAAAAAAATATTTTATATTATGACAACATAAGACTAATTTTATGAAACCATACTTTGATAATGTTATTGTAATTATAAATCAATTAAAAATCCTTGTCATGTAAAGTAACAAAACCCATATAGTAAAATATCAAATAATAGCAGAGGACGTTGACTCTTACCGGGCACCTGGTCCTATCCTATTTGAGATTCGTAATTGTTATTCATGTTGAGATCATTGCACATCTAATTCGTTGTGCTCTTAAGGATGTGAACTTTGATTATTATCTGGTACTTCTGCTTATTTACACATCTGTTGTCTTAAGTTAACATAATGTGGATCAATAACTAAAGTTATTTAAAATACCAAGGATCTAAACGAAAATATTAAAATGTTAACCATATATACCGATGCGTGGTTATATGTCTGTGTTATTAAGTTTTTCATAATAATTTTCTGGTTGTAATATACAAATAATTCCGAGATTATTTTTATGTATAACTGACATTGGCTATTGTTAATATTGACTCTGTTAGTCTAACCATCAGACTGACATTGGTCCGATTCATTTTGATGTGGCGGAGTAAGCTTTTGATTATCATACGAATACTTCTATTCATCTTTTCTATTATGACAAGTTCACGTTTTATTCCTCACTGGACCCCCCTTAGTATGATGATCAATACGAAGGACTACTGTTATCAGTGTAGTTTTAATATATCTATATTTCATAACCTAAAATCTACACTTTTCCGGACCAAGGGTTCAAGAGACTCCACTCCGCCAGTTTATATGGATTTTACTATAGTTATCAATAACATATAAAACACTATCAATATTTTGAACGTTTGTGGTAACGTAATAATGTACAGTGTTGTGTCCGTTCCCATTTTGTGGTGTTTTTTATATTTTTCTCGGAATTCTTAAGCCTTTATCATGACGTCATCTGTCTGACACTGTATAATTTGCAATTTATGTTAATATTCAGACCTGCTCCAATTTCCTCCTTTTGAGCTAATAGTGTAGTTTATACATTTACAATGTGGGAGTGTTATCATACAAGTCTCCAAAAATATAACTCTCAGCTAATGTTCATTATAATACAACAGATTAGATATAACAATGGACTCAACAAGAATAGCAACAGCGAATTCCAAACGGGATGGGACCAGGTGTCCGGAAGAAATCAGCGTCCCCTGTTAGTATGTCACATCCGTCGGAAATATTCCAGCGAAACCTGTCGAGTTCGATGAAAAAGGTCAAGTTTGGTAAAAAGGTCGAGCTTGGTATAAAGGTCATCTCCAAATTAGATTGGCGAATGGGAGTCACGGTATTTGGTCGTGCTTATAGTGGGTAATGCAGCTTCGTGTTGAATCAGTTTGTTCCGAGTCAGTGTTAAATAATTATTTATAATGTGACACATCAATACCTGTATGTCTAATTGCCGCCGGCGTGGTTCACCTAAACAATAGGGAAATCTATATTTGTGTCGCATACTCTCAAAATATCGAAAAACATCAGGAACCAGTCATTAAAAGACGTTATTGGTAAATATAAAAAGAAGTATAGTGCCAGTTTACAGAAACATACCTGTGTGGTACTTATCATTAGATCTAGGACTTCCTATGCCATTCTCGTTTAGAAATCATGACACCATACTCCTGGAGCACTCCATTGTAAACATATGATAGACGTTTAAGCAGAGGTTAGATACAATTAAAATTTATCCGTGTTTCCTATCTAAACGTTTTCACAACTCTACTAATTGATATATTTACTTCCTCGGTAAACTCCATTGCATTTGTCAGACAGAAGTTTTTGTAAGTACTTTCCCTTTAACTACTTAATGCCTATTAGTCCAAGATTACCGTTTTGAATATTTTGCACTGTTAACTAATGAAGTCATAGCAAAAGTCGTGAAAAACTCAGCATGTCAGATAACATAATATAACAATGCAATCGTCCATCTCTATGCAATTTGACGAATGATTTCAACATTATGTAATCATGAATGATCATGAATGAAAGATTATTGTAAAAAGTTGCAAAAAAAAGTAAAATAGTAGACAATTATCCAGTCAACTGAATCAAACAGAACTGAAGTAATCGTTATTTTTTCAGATTTGCGAAGTGAGCAGCGCGCACAGTAATAAAAAAAGTTTGAATTGTTCCATTTTCGTATAATCATTTACACTTAGTCATTAAAACATCAGGGATTTGATATATTAACAATGATACAGACAAAAGTATTTTGGTTGTTAGTTCTTTATTCTGACTAGAAACAACTGCTGCTATTGTAAATTATTTGGGCACGCTAACTAAAATAAATAGCAATTGACATTTCTCTTTTCATAAATCAAGCTGAATATAGAAATCTATAACGAACCTCTTTAATATGACCCAGATGAACATTGAATATATATCTAGCGACACTGAAACCCCGAGCTGTGGATAACGAAACCTTAATGTTTTACCTAAATTTTAAACTCGCCTAGGTCAAGAAAGGATTCACGAGAATCCGGCTGACCAGGTCATATGGATTTACTATACGTATTGTTCTTTAACTCAGAAAATTACACTGTTCAATATATGGTGAAACGTCATTCTTTTTTAAATAAATATATGTTCTCTTTGGTACAAAATTACTTGTTTTTCTGTGGGTAGGCATAACTTAGCATCTTCGGATATCGCCAGATCAGAGATACGTTTAATGTTCTAAGATAGATAATACAATTTCTAAGGATGTCATCCTTTGAACCAGAAAAAGGTTGCATCATTGCATCAGTACCGTATCGCATCGTTAAACAATAGGAAGCATTAATCACCGTGATATACTTGAGCAATACAATAAAAAAGAGTCAGACACAGGCGTAAAAATGTTAATATATATATATATATATATATATATATATTATATATATATATATATATATATATATATTATATATTATATATATATATATATATATATATATATATATATATATATTATATATATATATATATATATATATATATATATATATATATATATATATATATATATATATATATATAATATATATATATATATATATATATATATATATAATATATATATATATATATATATATATATATATATATATATATATATATATATATATTCGAAACCAGATATATCGAAATCGAAAAGGTATATATGTTTCCTTCAAATATTTAGTGTTTTCAAAATTACCAGGGACCAGTTTCATGAAAAATATTTTACGTAACTTTTGACGGAAGATTTTGCGTAACATTTAACGTAATGTTTTGGCCCGAAGTTACAGCTTTTGATTCATGCACAGAAACTACTTTCGTTTTCATATCTATAGTAAATTACCACAATGGACCAGATAAAAAATTAGCTACAATGATCACTGTTTGACCATCCCCATGTTTCAAAATTTACATGAAAGGTGTATATTTAAATATGTGTACAAATTTATAATAACAATATGCATATAAACACCTCTCTGGATTTCAATCAAGTCATCAATTAAGTGCCAATTACTGAACTTTTTCATATTACTAAATTCTGCGACAGAAGAATATTCATGCGTTGTGTTTGAACATCCCAGTGTATTTGACAGCATCTGGAATAAAGGATTTGTCATTCAAACTCCTTCATTGTAAAATCGACGTTAACAAACTCCCCTGTATTTTATGTATCTGATCTATCGAAATATATATATATATATATATATATATATATATATATATATATATATATATATTATATATATATATATATATATATATATAATATATATGTAAATATATATATATATATATATCGTTTATGGTAATACCGCTTCATGTTTGGAAAATATAACGTAAGTATATACCGCCAGCTTGTCATCGGTCCACTTCCATTTTGTTTTATACTAGTTATCTTGTGAATCCAGATTTACTCTTTGGAGATAATTCCTGTCTTCATGAACCTTCTGCATATTTTAATCCTATTGAAGAAGAAATCGTATACCATACTATTCGAATGATCACACGATTCAATTGACGTACACAGTTACATTCTGCTGAGACAAATAAATGTTCATTGATCCTGTCGACCATTTGATATTAAGTCAAATATATCGCTAAACCACCGCAAAGAATTGTATTCAACAAGGTAAATTCGAATAATTAACACCACCAGCCACTGAGGCATTTCACCAAGTTATTTGTTACATTTTAGTATTGAGTTTTTTTATTTAGAAAACAAAAATAATAACTAAAGCAAACATAATCACTAAACAACCTTTTAATGTTTACATCCTTGTCAGTTATCATGGTTTACACCACCCAGTACCTCATTCTGGCACATTTATTGTAGATTCTATACATGTAGATGTATCCGACTTTTAACATTTTTGTTTTTTTCTTGAGGACTTATTTAAAGATGTGTACAACGCATGTTAAACGGGCTCTACCTATGTCTTATATTATTTGAAATAACTAAATAGGGAATTTGTACATTTTTGTGTATGTGTACACAGTTGTAAATGTGTCCTATGTTCATGTTCTTTAATGCTATTCTCTGTCATGGTGTACCTTAATTTAGTGTGTTGTTTTGTTTGTTCAGGTGCACTGTACCTTAAAAGAATATGTGAAGTTGTTTCCATTTTTGTATTTTGTATTTTATTTTACATATATATATATATATATATATATATATATATATATATATATATATATATAATATATACATATATATATTATATATATTATATATATATATATATATATATATAAACGATATCGTCTTGAACTTTGGTATTATGTTTATAATATTTATAATCACTAGGTCGTTGCCACTGCTGGTGGACCGTTTGTGTCCCCGAGGGTATACATAAACCTAGTACCTGGTAATTCGGTACCTGCTGTATACTTTATACTAAAGTAATATTTGGCACCGTTAAAACCATTTAAAATCGAAAATGTTCTAAAGCTAAGATAGCCATTTTTTTTTACATTGGTTACTCTTAGACGGATTTCGGTTATACTATTAGAAATATTATTTGACCTTGTATGATACCATTTTATCTTTAGACAAAACACATGGTTTTCAAATTGTAGCTCAACTGATGAAGTCTAATTGACAGAAACGATATCGTCTTGAGCATTATAACTTTGGCATTATGTTTATAATATTTATAGTGTTTTGCGTTTGAATGATATTCATTCTGTAAAAAAAAAAAAAACAATGTATATATTTTATGTTTTATGATTTTTTTTGCATATAATTTTTTATGAGGCCTATATTTGTCTCAAGAACTGTGTAATTTTGTTTCAAATGTATGCATATATGCATTTGCGTTGGCGGACCAACGCCTATTTTGGTGATAGGGGATATTGTTATAGTTAGTTTTGATTTTTTGATAAAGATTTTTTGTTTGTGACATTCATTTTATTGTTTTTCCTATAGCTTAGATTTTGTTTCACATGTAGGTAATCGCCGATCTTAATAATAATAATAATAATAATAATAATAATAATAATAATAATAATAATAATAATAATAATAATAATAATAGTAATAATAAGGTTCCTTATTTTATTTCACTTTTGTGTATAGTTTAAATTTTCTAAATTCTGCTTGTTAGTTTCATTCAGTTTAATTATTTCAATTTAGTTTTCATTATATGAGTTTAATTTGTTAGTTTATTTTTTGTTTAATTTCTGTTCTAAGAATTAAATGTAAAGGTTCAGTTTTTTTCTCAAATTTGTCTGAAAAACAAACAAACAAACAAAATAAGCTGCTGAATCAAAATGATATTTCATGTTTAAAAAAAAATAAAACCATGTTTGTATTATTTCCTCTTTATTGTTGATATTTCTTGCTTACATGGTTGATATTCCATTCTATATATCGAAAACACTCTTATAAATAGATTTAGCGTCAGAGGTGCTTTGAATTTGTCATTTTTTATAGAACCTCAGAGGTAGTAAAGGTTGGATGAATCTTGTTTTTGATTATCTGTAAAGTTACTACAGAGACACTGAGTAAGATAAGACTATTCTCACATTTGCTTTATGATATGTATGGCTCACTATACTTTTGTGTTTTATGGTTGATTGACAGATGACTGAAAACGTTTTTTGTGCATTTACCTGGGCGTTTGTGCTTTTGTGAAAATATCAGTCAACAAATTTTGCTTGTAAGTGTTCATGTAAACGTTGGTGCAATATACCTGTATATGTGCGGTTTTGGTATATATAAGGCCAGATATTTGGTAGATTTGAGAGAGTACTAACTTTGCATTGAACATGTACAGATAGCTTTGTGTATTTGCAATTTGTAAAATGTTGATACAAAATATTTCTAATACACGTCGACGGACGGCACTGCAATATTAACTTCTTGTTAAGTCGCCATTATATTTTATCCTTACTTGAACTTTCTACAGTAACCAATATCTAATATTATTGTTATTACTTACGTTATATATTGATGGTCTTTTCATATAGTATGTGCAGCATTGTGAATGTAATATTGAAACAAATTAAGGTATTATGCAATGATGTAAAATTAAATGGTGTAAAAGTAGTAAAAGTATTACTAGCAATATATCTAATTGTGTTTATTAAAGTGTACGATGTGTATTAATTCAACTATTAACTGTGCAATGTATTCTGCTAACAACGGAGAGAAGTGTAAACGTATATTGTAATACCGTATATATTCAAACTATATTGTAATACCGTATATCTTCAAACTATATTGTAATACCGTATCTTCATATTTGTTTCAGTATATTGCAGTGATTATTATGTGAAATACATAGTGCACATTGAGGTTATAATACTATTTTGTGCCATTCAATATATATTTTAGATCCTATTTGGTGTTATATACTTGTGTTTTCGTAGTGTATTCAGTGATACCGTGATACGCTAATAGTAATAACCTACAGTTTTCGAGGTATTGGAATAACAACTTACTATAGGTGATGGCAAGTGTCATGTGTGTCGAAAATGGTGTTGAAAGATGGAACTGTGTAATTAAATGTGATAAATAAATATGTCTACAGTGAAAATTAATCTTGTATTTATTTGACTTTTGCGCTTCGAACTCCTCTCAGCATTTCTGTGACAAGGATCACTTGCTACTAGTCAATTTCCTTGACATATCCATAGATGGTAAGTTTTTATTCACAGGCTGTTTTTAATTTCTAGTGCAAAGACATTGTTACTAGGCTTTCCTGCCAACTCTTGACAGTTTGCCTGCGTTCTAAAAGTAAAATAATCCTTTTCATATTTTCTTTACTTCCAAAACATGGTTGAAAATTCACAAATATCACCATCTACTTAATACTTGTAATAAATAAAATATATTTTTCATTTTCAAAATCAGTTTGATATATAACAATTGTTTCTCTGTCGCTATGTCATCTGTGGACTTGATCATTGATATAACATCACACTTTTTTCATTAAAAGTACTTCAAACATATAGTAAAATTCGGACATCTTCATTCAATATACTATCTACTTGTACTTCAAAGTTTAGTGCGCATTCTGTTTTGACATTCAAAATATTCTGTTCACCTTATCTATATATCCTTGGTCTCTGATTATTATTAGACTTTAAAATACCTAAAATAATGCACCAAAGCCTAAACTATGACATTCTTATTAACAACTGTACTATTGAATGATGTGTTGTATGTCCTTTGAGATAGAGACATACTCAACACTTGAAGAGGATTCTTCAAATATATGATTGAAGTCAAGTCGAGCCATTTTCGGATTATTCATTTGTCAAGTTTGCCTTTTTCAACAGAATTATGAATAATATATAGGTAAACCTATGAAGAGGGCGAAGGTAGTCATCAACAGTTTTACATGTTCAGTTAATCTCTTTGGGGATTCCGTCGTGTTGCCCCCAGCATGGGCCAACACGACAGAATCAGCAAAGGAATTAATATTCAGTGTTTTTACCACGTAAATGGCCCGGTCATTCACTCATTGTTTTAAATAAAATATTGAGTGGCTGACTGTTTCCTTGGTGCTAAAACTTAAATAGAATCTATGTGGTATTTAAATGCACAAACATGTTTTTATGCTATGTATTTTTCTCTACCCCAGCGTATCCATCATTTCGTGCAGTTCACGTTACCAGAATAATGGAGGATATACAACCCTAGTCGTTATGGCCTAGTCTCTGTTAAAAAAACGTTTCTTATTGTGGTAGTTAATTACTTCGATTGCAATGCGCTTTTAAGTAATGACTTTGCATCTTTGACATTTTGTTTATGTCACGCACAAATTCCCGTTGTGAGCAAAATTTTAACCGTTAGTAGTACGGGTCCTCGGATGTATTAGGATTACATATATACTACATATACGAGGGCCTCGTGCTCTATAATTCATTTAAGGGTCAAATATAATTATTCTTAAATTTCAAAGCAGTGTCTTTTTTTAATTTATCACTGCATATTAATTTAAATGTACAATGGATTTGTCAACATTATTCTATAATGAGATTAAAGTGTCAGGAAATGATTATAATTTCCATTGATGTTTAAATCTGAAATTGCGAACTGTTTTTCTTAATGCTAAAATGCATCAGATGTGTTTACAAGAATAAATTATTTTGAACTCAAAATTGTTAATATTGGATTGGATTAACCAGGAGAGTAAAAGTGTTCCCCTCCCATTGTGACTTGGTCATGTTCTCTTCTTTAGCTGACAAATAGGTATGTTGTATGCATAACACATTAGTTTCCTTTTACGCAGCAAATTAAAAATATTTCTTTGCTTGCCATCATTTTGTGACCCCCCCCCCTGTTTATTACGAATCCTTTGATTTGTTGTGAAAGTAACGTGTACAGCATGAAACACCACAATCATATATAACAGATGATACAAGCTGCTAAAACCAAAACAGATTCACAAATTCATATTAACTATGTTTGCACAAATACCTTTATCAATAAAATGCATAAGCGTGACAAAGGTGATTTACTAGAAAATTCTAATGTGATTTTGGCGTAATATATATATATATATATATATATATATATATATATATATATATATATATATATATATATATATATATATATATATATATATATATATAATATAAATCAAGGACACTTAACTATATCGCGGACAAGTGCATCAGATATGATTTCGACATTGTAAATTTTGTTCACAAACGCACGACGTAATCAATTATAAAGTAAGGGTGCGTGCTGAAAGAACTGTATTTAGCTCACTCAATAGCAAGAAACAAATGCGCTGATATTTTTGTGTAACAGGCAGAGATAAATTGATGATAAGAGAATGAAACACGACATAATGCCAGCAATATACTGTCGTTGAAGCTCATATTAAGGATGATTCACTGTTTGATTACGTCATAGATACATTAGGGGAGAGAACTCTTGGAGTATAACAACATTGATTTTGTCAGCTTTTGCTGAAAACAAATGTAAAGAATCAATAGTAGATTTTCAGAAACTTTGATTGCTATGGTAACAGAATAAAAACCCGTGATTGGTCAAAATTGTGATATTGTCATAGTTTCATGAAAAATGGTACTTTGGGGTATTTTCGTATTATGAATTAAATGACGGGTGTTATGAAAGTGTCAGTTGCTATGGTAACAGAATAAAGGCCACTGGTTGGTAACAAAATCAGATTTTGCTCTTTATATCATATATTGGCAATGTGGCAATACTATTTCTTTTAAAAGGGGGTATTATTTAGCCGTGTATACTGAAAATGATCAAGGGTAGATATCTATTCCTTTTGTTTAAACAACATATAACAAACTGTATCGATGAAATAAACTTGTCAGACTAATTTTACACACATACTTATTTTACAATTGCTCTTTATATTGTGTTTTATAACACATTTTGGGGAAAACAGAGAGGGGGTGGTGGAATACTACTAAGGCATATATACTGTAATCTTGTATTGATAGGTATTTATTTCTTTTTATTATACAACATTTTTGTGTTGTATTGATGGCTATATTTTCCTTTGCCAAAATACAATATAGGATACCCCAGATAGGCTACTGCTTTGCTAATTAGAGCTGTGTATGCTAAGAGTTGTACTTACATAAAGAAAAGTAATTGGTTTGACAAAAAAAAATCAGTTTTGTATCACCTATTAATGCCCAAATCTAAGTTAGTATGTCAAAGTTGATGGCGTCATATACAGGACCATTGGTGTTCTGTATGGATATTACCTATCAACGTTACATCAATGTACAATATATAATAATGTCGACAGCACCTGCTTTTTTGCTTAAAATTAGTACGTTTTGGGTATATTAAGTGAAAACAGAAATTATTTTAAGCTTTGCACACATACACTTATAATACTTCCTTAATAGGGGACCATCCTTAAGAATGAAAACGTAAACAGTGGGTAGAAAAAATATATCTGAAAAGTTAAACTCCTTAGATGCCAATTTGCGTCGATACGACATCGTAAATAAGTATTTTCTCATATACGAATACATTGTCAATTGTATTCGCAAAGCTACGACTCGATCGAATTTAAAGGAAAGCTAACTGCTAAAAGAACTGTGTTTAACTCAATCACGCAGTAATAAAAAATAAATACGCTGATAATTTGAGTAAGAGGCAAACTGACAGTCAAAGTATTAAATGTGTAAATAAACAAAATAATAGATACATTGGTAACCAAATAAAAAGATATATAGAGATAAACAAATAATCAGATACATATATAAATGAATAAATAAATGTATTTATCGATAAATGAATGTATGGATGAACATATAGATACCAGTTTGTACAAAAAATAAAGAAAGACATCAGAGAGAATTGATGA
The DNA here is from genome assembly GCA_030159075.1 of Atrina japonica. Lineage (NCBI taxonomy): Eukaryota > Metazoa > Mollusca > Bivalvia > Pterioida > Pinnidae > Atrina > Atrina japonica. The sequence continues at coordinate 12,847 of BROG01001755.1, read as the reverse complement.
ATCAATGTAACCGCCAGTATGCAAATTGGCAATATATTACTTCTTGGGTATTTGAAAGCCCGGTTTTCAGTACTTAATTTAATTATTTCTATTCGAATATCTATACAGTTTAATGTTTGCCATAATCTGAGAGATAATCCATCATCTAAGACTGACACTGCAAAATTATAATCTCAAGCAAGACGTATTTGTTATTCCTGCTGCATGACCCCTGGGTACCAAATAGCAAAACAAAATTCATAATAATAAAAAAGAGATATATATATATATACTTATGGACCGGTTGTATCAAAATTTAATAGATCATTAAAGCTCCCTTAAACTGAACATATTTCATGTGTAATTAAAGTCTCTGTTATCAATAGTTAATGGCTGACTCGGTTCATTGCAGCTACACCAAAGCTTCATTAAACTACCAAACTTTAATGAAGCTAAGGGGCTCCATTAATCAGTCATTAAACATATTATCAATATATAAAATAGTCAGAACTCAGTATAAACAAGGTAATTAAAACATAAAAAACATTTATATTTACCACTGTGTTAACTATGCATATATCTAATACTAAGACAAGCTCACACCATTCTGAAGCGACCTATTTGTTTACATACTGAGATGTAACGTCATTCCATGCGTCACAGTATTATTTAGTATGGACAAAATGCTTACAATACTAAAGTTTGCTTTTTGTGGTTGACCGTAGTCTAATAGTATAAACAGAGATGCTTGTGAGAAAAGGGTGAAACCGGTGAATAAAATGAATAAATAAACAAATAAATGTATGAATTAATAAATACATCTAAAACAAACCCACTTTTTAGCCCTCCTCAAATAATTCAAAGTTTTAATATTGCGCATTTTAGTAAATCTAGAGGTCTGAGACTAAGCAGATGATGTATTTTTCAGAGAGAGAGAGAGAGAGAGAGAGAGAGAGAGAGAGAGAGAGAGAGAGAGAGAGAGAGAGAGAGAGAGAGAGAGAGAGAGAGAGAGAGAGAGAGAGAGAGAGGAGGAAGCAGGTAGACATACATAGTATAGTCAATGCAATAAACATGATACCAAATTTATAGCCCTCAAGATAGTCGTTTTTGTCAATTAGATTTCATCAGTTGAGCTCCAGTTTTACAAAAAAGGTACAAGTTGTAAAATACAAGGTCAAAATATAAGTCTAAATACACAGTTACGTCCGTCTAAGAGTAATCAATGTAAAAGGATTACTATCTTAGCTTTTGAAAATTAAATGGTGTTACCAGTAAATCATATTTTCTTTTCTTTAAGGTTAAAGGTCACCTGGTACTTAGACTAACCTATATATTTTGATTTCACAGGTTAAATGTCAGTGATAGGCAAAGTACTTACTGATACGTTATTGTAACAATGATATCAGCTATCGCGCTTAATGTCAACATTTCGCAAATTTTACAATCGGTATGATTAGTTTGTTTGCTACCATTATGTTTTACTAAAATAAATATTGTGATACTCGTTTGATAGTGGTCGTTTGAACGAATTAAACCGCTTGTGATGAGGGTTATTCCTCATTTTAATTGAAATATGGTCCCGTCCTGGGTGTCGGTGAACAGGGGATGTTTACTTCTCCATGGTACCCGATCCCATATATGTTTTTGCAGAGGTTCGTATTTTTCCAATGTTCACCGGATTGGCTCCCGAACCGCTTGGCGATTAATACTTTAGTATCTGTGACTTTTATTTTGTTACGGTTCCGCTAATTTCAAATTTTAGTAAGCGATTGAAGGACAAACATAAAGTAGTAATACAGAGAGAGAGAGAGAGAGAGAGAGAGAGAGAGAGAGAGAGAGAGAGAGAGAGAGAGAGAGAGAGAGAGAGAGAGAGAGAGAGAGAGAGAGAGAGAGGGATTAGAGATATATAAATATATATATATATAGTATATATAATATATATATATATATATATATATATATTATATATATATATTTTATATATATATATATATATATATATATCAGCATACATAAATAACGCGTTGATATTAATTATGATAAATGCTAGGTGATTCGGATACTATCCTCCCACTACAACGCTACAACAGAATCAATGTAGGTCTACATCATCTGCTGTACATTTCCTTTAGACAGAGTGATACTGCAATGCCACCAGCGTATACACAGAATTCTAGATTGATTGAAGTAGATAAATCCATATTTCATAATTTAATGTCTGTCATTATGACGTTATACCCATAATAATAATTTTTGCTGATAATATAATACATGTGAATTCGAGAAAAATGGTGAACATATATTGAAAGATATGTAACAAATTGTTAAAGATCAAGTTTCAATTAGTTTGTTCAGATAAGCAAATCAAATACACTGTTTAGTCCAGTTTTCTCTGATATTTTTAGTCCACGAAACTCATCTCTATATAGATGCTAGTTTTTACTAACTGATGCAAGGTCATATCTCAATTACACAACGTCGTATTATAGAATTTGCACATTTAGATAAAATCTTAAATGTGAAATGTTGCTGTCTGTAAGTATTTATAAAAATAATATGTATATATATAGATCTAGGTCTGCTTTGTCTTGTTTTATTTAAAATATTTTTCAATTAAATCCGCTAAATTTGGCGACTCACATTTGATACAATGTAAGATTCAACAAACAATTCGAATTATATGTTTATACACAGCTGGCTTTTGGATTTAATAGAAAAGTACATTAATACAATTATTATAGTAATTATTTAATTCACGGAATGTGGAGTGTGTTGTATCACACGGTGTAATATAATTCTGATGCAAGTTATTGTGACGTCATGTTTAACACAGGTTTAATGAACATTTCCAGATTTAATGACACATTTTGTAATGAAAATTTAATGAAGGTTTCATAAAACGACTTTTAATTTACCCATTAACTAATGGATTATTAAGACTTTAATAAAGCATTAGTCTTACTGCTTCATTAAATATAATGAACCGTGGATACAACCGGGTCCTGGACTTTGGAGTGGATGAAAACCAATATTAATCGAGGCGATAGACGAGGTCAATATTGAATCCCAGGTCAATATTACACCATATTCAATCATTATAAAGTCCATAATTGTTTATTATATAAATATATAGATCTATGAATATACTAATCCTATAATGTAGATAAAAATCTGGACCCGGTTGAATCAAAGTTTAATGAATCATTAAAGCTTCATTAAATTGGAAATATTTAACGCGTCATTAAAGTATGTTGTATCAATAATTAGTGAAATGACTGGTTCGGTTTCATTAAGCTACATTAAAGCTTCATTACATTTCCTAACTTTATTGAAGCTAAAGACCACCATTTAACAGTCATTTGATATATAAAATAATCAAAGCTCAGTATAAACAAGATAATTCAAACACAAAACATCATCTACCGCTATATTAACTATATGTATGATCTGAGATAATCTAAGCCGAGCTTACACAATTCAGGTGAGACAAACTTGTTTAAAAGGAGATGTGACGTCATTTCATGCGTCATAGCACTATTTTGTGCTCGACAAAGGCATACAAGTCTATGAGTAAATGTTACGTTTAGTGGTTGACTCTAGTCTAATAATAATCAAAGATGCTTGTTAGAAAGTGTTAACCTAATAAATAAATTGAATAAATGAACAATTAAATGTATGAATAAAAAACAAATAAATGTATGAATGAATAAATATATCTTAAATCAAACTCTGGCAAAGTCCACGTTTATTTTTAAGCCATTGCTTAGACTAGATTTCAGACTTTGTGGGTGGAGCAGAGCCTATAAGCTACTCCTAAACTCGCTCTAACATCTGGTTTTTTTTTTCTGCACGGTTTACAGTGATTTTAGGGTAACACCGCTGTCATAATTTCAGGCTTGTTTTATTAATTTAATTTAATTTGATTTAATTGTTTTTTTATATTTGATAAATATTTAATCTAGTCATGGTGATTTCCATGGAAGCAAAACAAACCGTGCTGTATCAACTTCCCTGCATGAGCAGGCCTACCCATTGTAAAAACGATTATCTACATGGTATAGGGAGGTTAAACAACGATAAACAAACATAAACCTAGAGAGTATACGCTAAAATGATTTTGTATTTTTTCATGAATTATTACACCTCCCAGATTCCAAAACACACACACACACACACACACACACACACACACACACACACACACACCCACGCACGCACGCACGCATGCACGCACGCACGCACGCACGCACGCACGCACGCACGCACACACACACACACACACACACACACACACACACACACATACACAACATTTGTCTATATATGTATAATATACGTAGATCTAAGTCTTTTATTTGCCTTCAATCGGGTCAATAATTTTTAACTAGAAATTCTCGGCACCAGAGAAGAAGTATAATATAATACTAGCACTTGTCATCATGGCATTATCATGATGATTTTAGTGGATAAAATATTACAGACAAAATATTAATGATAGACTGTGTAAATATATACGAATTATTTACTTACATATAGGACACCTGTATCATTATTCATTTTCATGAACTTCCAGGGTTCGGTGTGTAAAAGAGGGGGATTTAAAATACGATGTCAATTCGTGATTGAGTGGATGTAAATGAAATGCATATACATGTATTTATCCACATTTGTACTTAGACGTCAATTAAGAATTTGTCTTCCAGAATATAGGAATCATGTTAAATTAGATGTATTTTCAATGAAGCCGGGATTTCATCTCTGATCAATTTCCATTGAGAGAGATTTAGAGTCTAAATCGAATCATAACAGGGGTGACAAGCTACTTGTCTTCACAAAAGTATTAGAGATTCAGTAATGCATGGAGTCTGTGCAAGGCAATATGCTTTACCTGTACAACCTATTTTTGGAACGAAGACGGCAATGTTTTGGATTTCGACTCAACCCAGATGTGCCTCAAATTTATGCAAGGTCAACACCTCAATTACACATCGTCAAATTGCGCGTTTCAATAAAATTGTAATTGCCAAATGTCGCTATCTGTAAGTTAGAAATATATACATTGTTTTGTCTGACTCATATTTAAAACATACCTCAATCAAATTCACTAAATTTGGCCACTCACATTTGGAATCGTATGAATCATATGGAGACATCTTGTTGATGGGCTGTACAGCAGGAGGGGGTAAAAGACATAAACATGATAAACATAAACAAACAATTTGGTACAATGGTGGGCATCAAAAGTAATTTTGTATAAAATATATATAGCCTAGCTGCCCTTTCGGTTAGATATTTTAAAATAAGAAAAATCCATTCATATAACATTTATTTTAATTGACGGAACATGTTACGTCATTGTGACGTCACATTTAATACAGGTTTAATGAACAGTTTCAGATTTAATGACACGTTCAATAATGAAGATTTAATGAAGGTTTCATACAAAAACTTTTAATGTACCCATTAATGACCATTAAAAATTTAACGAAACGTTAGGGTCCAGAGTAATTCCAATACTGTAAACGGGATTTTCCATATTCTATTTTTAGAAGTGATACTGACTGATTTTCCATAGAATATGCAAATTTATTACATTTTTAGAGGATTTATCAGTTAAAAATATGCATTATTATTCAGTGATATTTTCAAGTAGTTAAATTGTATTTTGATTGGCTCAATGTAAACTGTGATTTTTTTCATTAAGCCAATCAAAATACAGTGTCAGACCAGTAATTAAAATTTAGTTAATTAATCCCGTCTATAATGTGATAATTTTCAATTCATTGTTTGATTATAACCTGGTCACATTTGCTAACAGTGATGCCGTGGTAAAAACTTTTAAACACCTACTGTAAATAAGACGTATTCCATATTTAAGTAGTAATACCCCACGATCACCCGCATTTGGAGTTTATGTTTCACAAATGATCCGATATGCCAGGGCGAGTTCAACATATGAACAGTTCATGTACAGAGGTAAACTACTCACTGACAAATTGTTGACACAGGGATATCGAAAACTGAGTTTGATGTCAACGTTCCGCAAATTGTACGGTCGGTATAATAGTCTTGTATGCCATTACTCTGTTTCAATCAGTGAAATGTTGAGTTACCTTTTCGATGGTGCTTGTTAAGACGTCTGTACTGATTATAATGAGGATTCGTTCCTCATGAATTTCATTTTAATTTGTCTGGACACACGGCGGGTGTGACCGGTCGACAGGGGATACTTACTCCTCCATGGCACCTGATTCCACCTCTTGCTTTCAGGAGGTCCGTGTTTGTCCATTTTTACCAGATTTGTGCCTATATCCTGGACATCCTGATGATTTATACTTTGGTAGCTGAGATTCTTTTTTATATCAAGAAGAGATTTCCGTGCGTGCTATTTATAACACCGTATTAAAGCTACCCTAAACAAAATGGCTCCGCACAGGGCGATATTATGTTTAGATCGAGTGGGTTTAAGTGGTCGAAAGGCTGCGCACTCGTGTTAAATATTTATTCTCCTGCCGCACTCGATGTAATAGACATTTTATTAAAAACAATTGCCAAATGTCCTCTATATAATTTGAGTGGTCAAATACCGGCTTATCCAGTCAGAAACCATTTATTTTTATTTTACATAATACATATAGATAATGTCTTATTACTGTCTAATTTTGAATTAAAGGAAATAAAGCTCAATCTTAGAAGCAAATCACTGAACCAGGATCATGATTTTTTTCAAATTTGAAATACATGTCAATTGGATGTTTTAATGAAGAATCGCTTTTTCACTCTATGATCCGTGGAGCGGCACTGTAAGATTTTATTTCATTGGACATAACGTATGCATGCCGTTATCCGCCATGTTTCAGATAGGTGCCTATCAAGTAGCGATTGTCAATATATAGCAGGAAATATTTTCGTTGTAATATCATTCAAATGACCCATGCCTAGTGTCATGTCATGTTGTATTTTTTTTTTATTTACACCCACCCAGTAAATTCAAAATTCATAACATGTCACCTGGACTAAAACAACTCAACATATATTTCGTAACATGGAATGAAAACCAACCTAGGCCTGTTACTGCATGCGGTTAACAAATACATTAAAGTTATATTTGAATTTGCCGACATCGCTATATGAGTTACAGAGACTAAAAACTGACGTCATTGTCTTGTTGTTATTTATTTCGTTTATCGTTTTCACCGCTCACTCTGCCACTGAGCCAACTGCCGGATGTTAGTGATATGTATATACTTTTGAAGCTGTAGTTTCGTATTCTAAGAATATGGTCAGTACGTCTTTCGAAATTAAAATAAATAACTTGAAAAACAACCTCGGCATTTTCAAAACGTTATTGTGTACTTAAATTGATATATAAAAACTTGGGTTGTAAACAAGTAACCGGTTAACCGAGTACTCGTCGGATGGTCTGATTATCTAATACTAAAACCCGTACTCGGTTACTCGATCATAATTTAAAAATCACTTGTATTTTGCATATTTAATATATTTAGAAATAAACATGGCCGTCTGACCGATTTTACCCACCGTCTGCCCTCGTTAGCGACGTATTTATACACCAATTAGTGTCTTTATACGTGTCACTTGGTTTAAAAAAGTCAGCGGGAGTTGTTTGTATTCTATATCTGGGGGATAGAAATATAAATCTAATGAACTGTTTTTAGTATATTAAGATAATTTTGTCTTTGATGCCATTATATATGCCAAGATATATGTTAAGTTTAATGACTTGTTAAACCAAAAAAAACACCGCCATTTACACCTTAAATTGAGAAATCAACTTAATGTACATATTGTTTTACTTAAAAAAATCATTGAATAAAACGAATCAAAATAGGGAACCGTATTTACGCATTTAGATTTAGCTTGATTCATTAAAACAAAGCAATGTATTATGATCTCGGAACATATTACCGAATCTTCTAGAATGAAACTTTCCTTTTTAATACTAATAAAGCTATCAATGTGACATTTTCGATAATACAAAAAATCCTTTCATATGTTGTGTCCTGAAGCTATAGAATGACCCACAAAGCTTTTAAGATTAAACGTTATTCCGAATATAAGATAATTTACCTCCTCGGGCAAATAAATATTTCCTTGCACCTCCCAAGTTTAATAATATCTGGGTCTGCAATTGCAATCTTACAGAAGTGACCGAGTAACCGAGTACTCGATCGGATAAACATACGGTTAACGGGTTAACGGGTTAATTGAATTTGACCGATTTGACAACCATAATAACAACGAAGTACTGTATATCATTTTGTTCGTGAAGTCAATAACTTTCTTTTGATGATTTAGTCTTAGTTTCGTATTTTACTTGGCTCAGTAGCAGAAATGCGCCGAAAGTCACCTTGCCATTGGCTCCTTTTACAAAGTCTATATAGGCCAGCGTACATGGTAACGTTACGCCCACTGCTGTAGACATTGCAGCCGTTAGCGATAAGCGAGGAAATCATAATCATACAGCGGACGGCATTTTTAAGCGATTTAAATGAATAAAAAAAGAGAATAGTTCATAACAATGCGATAAAGATAGATTTTTATTTGATAGGGATCAGTATCAGCATCATTCAATTTATTAGAATCAAATCAAAATAGAACAATCTGAATACTTATCTTAAAATATCAACGTAATGTTGAAACTCCTTCCTCAGTCCTTGAGGGATTGTTTTGTGCAGATTAAATTTTCCATAGTAAAGTGCGGGATTTTTTAAAACTGTTTCTGATTCTATTACAAAACTAGATCTAATTACAAGTCGATTTGTTTATTATCAAGAAACAGGATATTCAGAATTATTCAGGGTTATTTAGAAATTATTTTCAAATAAGATAAATGTAAAAGTTACAGCTTCAGTATGCAATAGATTACCCTAAGAGAAAAATTAGTTCCATAGCAACAGTTACAAATTGAATAATTTTATTTTCAAAATCTGCACACCATTTGAAAGAGTAATCTATTTGTATGAGATACTGTGAAATCAGTGCTCTTATGTACACATTTTATTATGTTATTGTATTTCTTCTGTATATTAATTAGCTGGACTTAGCTATTTTCCATGTAGGACACGATGTCAAATTTGTCCTTGAAAACATTTGTATGTGATCATATTTTCAAGATTCAACTGAAATTGGTTTTGGAGTTCTATAAATTTGGAAAGTGTAATATAATTGATACATTTATGAAATATGGAAGCTGCATTTGAATTGAAGTACCAGATATTTTCATTTGAAAAGGGGGTTTTGGTGGTTTATAGAATTACATTCACACTGAATGAACAAAACGGGCCATTTTTGAGATTTTAAAATCTTAATATTTGTTTTATTATTATATTCACACGCAATGCTCCAAACGACCCATTTTGAGATTCCCTTTGATTGCAGGTATATAGAGCGATATATTATATATTCTGTAGATGCAGTCGCGTGCCCCGAGTATTAACCGCTTTACTTTACAGCGTAAGAATACGTGAACGAATCAATCATACATAATTTATTCATCGATCTACAAGTCCACAACGTTGATCTGTACTGTAAGACAATACCTAATATTTTACATTCTAAGTACACTGGAGTTTACTAATAATACCACTTACGTGCCAAACTGTATAACATGTCTATGGCATAAATTATTCTAAACAGGATACACTTAAGTCAAAACACGAAAGTCAAACGATCGTTTGATACCCAAATGTATGTATACATGTTTTCCAATAGTAAACGTTGCGACAATATAACGTTCATTACGCAATTATGTTTGAATGTGTGTATGGGGGGGGGGGGGAGTTTAGCACGCACTTGGTTTGTCTGCGCTGCATATCAATCAAAATGCAAAGAGGTACTTGTCAAGGGCTATATAAAATCGAAACGAAAATATAGACCTCACACTGAAAAATAATATTATCAAGTTGGCAATCCATCAGACTTATTGCAGTATGGTAAGTTTAATCGTAATTATTTTTATTACAAACACATTAATGATTAGACTATGGGGAAAAAAAAACAAAAGGCCCACAGGCCTTGACGCACATATGATTTGCAGGAGGTAATGTCAGAGTTGTTTATAGGGTTGGGCAGCATAAGTAGCAGCACATGGTAGGAACTTCATTAGGATAATTTGTAGCAAGTAAGAAATCAAATGTACAAGATGTCTGGATACATGTTAAATATCACTCAAACTAAGGGAAATAAGCAATACTGACAATCTAGAAATGGATATGATCTGTGCAAAAAACGACACTTCTTGTTAATGTTACGCTGATCAGACAAAACAAATCAACACTTAGTAAGAACACAATAAGGAACAAGTTTTGAAAAGTACTCGGTTTCAGTGGTTCTGAAGCAGAAGTTTAAAATGTAAATGTTTAACGCACGGCGGAGAACGATCGCAATAGCTCACATTAGAAATCAGATAAGCTAATAAAATATAATGATGCATACATTTGTGTCTATAATGGACTGTTAGTAAAATGAATATAAGAAACTGTAAATAGGGTTATGTTCTCGAGCATGATATTTAGGCGGATTTTCGCAATAGTTCTCGCTCGCAAAAATAAAAATCTCGCTAATTTCTAGTTTCACACTAGAATACGGGGTGTATATTGGATGGGAAACAATTTTGCACATCAACAGTATGACGAATCGCGAAAATGTCATCTCGCGAATATATTAAGAACCAGTGTTTAGTGAAAATAAAGTCAGGTAAAAATGTCGGGATTTACAGCTATGTTCCTGTAATGTGGTAGCAAAAGTTCTGCTACTTGCTACTTTGTACTGCAGATCACAGAGATGTTTGAGATGGGGAGGTGGGTTACAGCGTTCTCCGATTGATTGAACAGATAGATTAGTAAAGTGAAATACCTGTAAAATGCGGAAAAATGCTAATGAAATCAGACAAAACAACAAAATTACACTAACATTACCCTTTGTAGCAATTATTTACCTTTATATCTATAACGATGTATGTGCCCGAAATTTATATTAGTAATGTGTTCGGGATATTGTTTTTCAAAAAGTTTTGGATGTGCACGACAGAAATCTTTGACAAAACATGTTTAATATATGCGTCTTAAGACAGTTTCCTCAACGTGCGTTTTAAGATGCCAGACAAGAATTAGACAAATAGTTTGATTGCACCCCCTCAAAAAGGAAATTCCGGCAAATACAATTCGGATAAGAGACATTTTCTTGGGATTTTACGGTGCGCACCCAAGGAATTGTTCAATTTTACAAGCCCTGACCCACATTACCATTATCTTTCTCTCTCTCTGTCTCTCCCTCTCTCTCTCTCTCTCTCTCTCTCTCTCTCTCTCTCTCTCCTCTCTCTCTCTCTCTCTCGTCTCTCTCTCTCTCTCTCTCTCTCTCTCTCTCTCTCTCTCTCTCTCTCTCTCTCTCATCTAATCAAATACAATGGTCGCCTAACATGTATATCTAATTACTTTTGCAATTACTATGTTTCTGTAAATGAAATGTTGAGTTAACTGTTCGGTAGCGGTTGTTGAGTCGTCTGTACCAATTGTTACGAGGATTTGTTCCTCATTTATTTCATTTGAATTTGACTGTGGACTCAGGGTGAGTTTGACCGGTCAATAGGGGATGCTTACTCCTCCATGGCACACACCTCTAGATTTCCAGAGGTCCGTGTTTGTCCAATATTTACAAGATTTGTGAATTATGTCGTGGAAATCCTGAGGCTTAATACTTCGTATCTGTCTCTTTAGATAAATTCAACATGTAGTATATAACGTGTCTGATGTTTTTTGTTTGGCAGTTTGTTCGACTCTAAATTGAAATAACACGTTTTATGTACTGTCTCTCTCTCTCTCTCGTGTTGATTCCGTTCCGCACTTTACAAGTATTATATCGATAATTTTATTGAAATTGCTCTGTAAACTATTAGATTGAAGTGTTATATATATATATATATATTATATATATATATATATATATAATATATATATATATATATATATATATATATATATATATATATGTAAAACCTGCTATAGCGGTCACCTCTATATAAGGATTGCTTATCTATAAAGGCCAGCTTTGAAAAGTACAACGACTGTATACAGCAAATGAACCTGCATATATGGTTACCATTACGTGACAAACATGTGTGAACTTGATGGCAGATCGTGGCAATTATGTATATATGCATTCAATAATTATTTCTTTATATAATTATGTGCCTCGCTAAAGTCACATTGATGAGTTGAACCTAGCTCTTTTCCGTGATGCTTCTTTACTTTCCACTTAAACCAAGTGTTACCCACTTAAATCTTAAACGTGTAATAGTTGTTTATTTTAGTTTATTTAATTTTTTCCCAATTTTACTACTTGTATTTGATGTACAATAACAATTCGCCTATACTATATACAACGACCTAGTCGCCATAACTCGAATAAACAGGAGGCAAGTTAGATTTGCCAGAGTAAAAAAAGCTGGGTTTACCGCGCTACAATCACTATCTGAGTTAAACCATGTGGTTCATAATAAAATAATATTACATGTAAATCTCTAAATGTTGCTAGTGAAACACTAGATTTCATCGAGGAAAATAAGGTTTTAGCTATTAATGCAAAGTTACTATATATACAGGAACAAAAAAAGAAATCATCAATATATTACCTGAGTATAATAAATTTTTATTAATATCTTTTCACATATATTACATCTGTTCAAGATCTGTAGAATTAATTCCAAAACAGTTTGTGTAATTTACTCAGATGGTCATAAATGGTGGTCTTTGTTTTTTGTTTTTTCTTTTTTCAAGTGTGATAGAGAGTCATATCGTAATGGTTAATAGCATTAACACTTTGGACTGTAATGTTTTATCTAAAAATA
>BROG01001754.1:0-29737 GCA_030159075.1 Atrina japonica | reverse complement strand
GACTCATCCGAAATTTTCAGGGTAGATAGATCATGTCCTGCCGATCATTTTTGGCTAATTAGTTTTGACACGTTTTGTTTGAACTGATTACCAAAAGCTAAAAAAAATCATCAACAATTCAACATTTCAGGGGCAATAACTCAAAATAGGGTCACCAGACTCATCAGAAATTTTCAGTGTAGATAGATCTTGTCCTGCTGGTAATTTCTGTCGAATTAGTTTTGACGCGTTTTGTTTCATTTTTCAGCTATTTGCCCAAATTTGCAGTTTTACACTGATGTTCTTTTTATAGCTGTGACGGCCATGTTGGATGGTCGACAAGCATACCGGATGCAATTTTGAATCTAGACTCCCCGAGGATGTGTGTGGCCATGTTTGGTTCCATATGGCCTGGTGGTTTCAGAGGAAAATATTTTTCTAAAAGTTTACGACAGACGGACAATGGACGCCAAGTGATGGCATAAGCTCCCATGACCCATTGGGTCAGGTGAGCTAAAACCGGGGAGGAAATTTGTTCAGATATAATGAACTAAACACAGTAGATGTTACAAAGTATCCAGACATCACTGATTCAGGTCACTTCAGCTCACGGAAAGAAATCCTGTTTGATGTGACCAAGAAACAAAATGGAAATATTTTTTATGTGCTAAAGGGCATTGCGCCTGCCGCACAGATTCCGTACAACGAAGAATTTCATTGGATCAAATGATGGTATATGGTAATGGTAAAAATGGAAGGACAAGTTTATATTTTCGTCATTTCAGCCTGTCGAATATGACACTAACCCATCAACCCCTGTAGTCACATTTAGACTCACCTAAATAAGTAAATAGTATCTTCCACTGTCATAATTCGGGGTGAACAAGTCAATATTGTGTGTGAAATTATTATCAAATTTGGAATTTAAATTATACACCCCTGAATTCTGACAGTGGACTTTACTGTTCTTATCTAGATGGATGAGTTAAAAAGTGGTCATAGCGATTAATGATTTAAGCCCCTCTCTGTAAATTCAACTGGCGAGCCTATATTGTGGCGACTTCAAAAAGGTTACGGCTCGAATTCCATCAATACAGCAACAGACCAACATTGTAGACTTTGGACTGTATAAGGTTGCAAATCTTGTCCAGTTTTGCTTTGGACATTGTATAGGGAACGAACTTCTTATGTCCAATGAAAAGTACCTCCGACAACACTTGACTCAGTGTTTATGGTAAGGTAACTTAACGCATTCCCGAAAAGAAGAGACAAAGGAAAAACTAAACAGGAAGAAAAGATATTTGATGAATGCCGACTACGTCTCCCCACTTTGGTTCAGGAAATAATTAAATGTAAGGCTGTATACCAGCTGTGCGATGTCTGGTGACACTTCGATTATGCTGAAGAATGGTATTGTTCACCACACATAAGAGAACAATGATATACAATACAGGTATTGTCCGATTAACATACGATGGTGGGCTGCAGTAATCCTTTATTTATCATATTGATTATTCTACTCACTTTTTCGGTGATGACAAGCTGCCCGGAGAAAACGTTCCTCAATGGATACTCTCTAATGTATGGTGACCAGTGAGGACGATTACTGTAGTCAGTGTAATTTTAATGTTATGCTTTATTATCTAAAATTTAAACTCGTGCCCACGGGTACCTATATGAAAGGTCAAGTGTCATGGAAATGTTCAAACTTGAAAAAGTAGCTTAATTGATTCATATACTGAGCAATGTATTTACATCAATGGAAAGAACTTCAAAAAATGATCATCTTTTAACAAATATAGGTGATAATATAACATTTACCTGTAGTATACCTTTCTGAATATACAGAAAATCTGTTTGTACATATGATTGGTCATTCTTTGTTGTTGAATTTTTAAATTGTGAGTCCAGAGGCCAACAGAAAACTAAAAATATCAAATTTCTTTGGATTTTTAAAATCAGTTTAAGATTTTTTATTGAGGTCTAGTCGAAATTTACGTTATAATATTATAATAGTCATCCCCGTGTAGTCAGATCTATCGCAGGTAGTCATACTATTTTGCAAATCATCCATTTAAAAACGAGATGTTTGATTAACGGTATGTTTGAAATCAAGGAGCCAAAAAGAGGCCCACTTCGATTTCGTTTTATGTCCCCGGATTCTGAGAATCAAAGTGCCAAACGAAGGAGATCTTCGAGGCTTGCAAAAGCAATGGGAAAACGAAGGGACAGTTGTGACAAAGAAATACTATTCATCTGAATAATGTAACACGAATATATTTGTCCAATTGCTGTAAATTTTATTTCCCTAGCGCCATGAAATGTTTTATCGGCCCCAAGGACTTCGAGGTATCGAGAGTCACCTGCACTTTAAAAAATAGTTGGTCGCGAAAACAGACTATATAGCTCGCCTGTTTTATGCTTGTTATAATTTGAGTCTAAATAAGGTCACAGCAACCAACATCCCCCTGCATTGTTGACTAATGACCCTAGACTGTAGCTGCAGTACATTGCCCACAATGGATTGAATCAAAAAGCTTAACGCAGTACTATTCCTATAGTAAATGACTAAGTCCAGGCGCGCTAAACATTTGTGTCAAAATTAGGCCACAGCAATTAGCATTCCTTGCATTGTCGAGTAATGACTCTAGACATTGTGCATGTGAAGTTCCATGGCTGTAGCTACAGTACTTTGCCCACCATGGACTGAAACAAAATTTTTACAGAAAAAAGGGCGACGAAGACGCCGATGAAGTAATAGCAATAGCTCTTCTGTTCTTCGAATAGGCGAGCAAAAATGGTACTGACTATTCCTTTGCAAAGCGCTCGACATAGGAAATGAATCGATATAACTAAGAAATAAAGATTAAACAAAAATATACAGCTAATTTGTATCGACTGTAGATAAGAAGCCAAGCTACTGACCTATGGAATTTGCAACTAGAATAAGTGTTTAGTATATTGTCATGTTTGTTGTCCATTCAGATGTGCAAGCGTTTTACTTATGTACTTAGATCGTTGTAATCATATTTAAAAATATCAAACAAAATCACACGAAACAATTCTTTATTCAAATTTTGTTTTACTAATACGAACTTCAAGAATGTATTTAGCACTGTTAAATACTTAATTTTATATACAAATACAGTAAAATAACACACACACACACATATATATATATATATATAAACTGCTTTATCAGCCTTTGTTTCAAACCTCATTATTCGCATTCACACCTATATCAGGGTGCCATTCATATGTCCAAGTTTCATGAGCACGTGACAATTACAGGTCTACCAAGGTAAAGTGGCACATCCTGGTTCTGTCAAAAACCAAAACAATACGGTCCAGTTGTACAGAAGTTTACATATTGCCCTGCATGGATTTTATCATTACCAAAGCTCTAATATTGTTTTGTCGACAAGAAGCCTGTCACACCTGTTATTTTTGTAATTTACTAGACTAGTCGTGTTTATAAACATCTGTCAATTTACCTTGGTAGAGCTGATAATACTATCAGTTCACAACGTAATATTCCTCCAAATGGCAACAGTCAATCGGGTTCAGAGAAATTAAACGACTTAGGCACATCCATGCAAATTCCATTACCATTTTATACTGTTCTCAAAAACAGCAAGGAGATACATTGATCCAAAGCCGACGAGCATTCCCATGTTTAGTATGAGGAACATTGTGACGTTGGAGTTCCGTTTGTACATTCGCAGAAGTTCTGGTATCTGTCGATGAAAAAAAAAGATGTTTGTTACCGGTACTTAGTTTATTTCTGACGTTTGCGGAAATAGATTAAACAGTAGCTGTAACAAATACAATGAAACATTGCTATTAAGGCACTCAACTGGCTTTATCTAAGATGTCTGATCAGCCAATGGTTGTTGTGAGAGATGGCATTGATTCTTATCAAGACACTTTATATATATTGAATGCCTATGGTCTTAAATTCGAGTTCGTCTTTAGGCGAGGTTCCACTGCATATAGTGACGTGTTTGGGAATCCATTTTCTGCAAAACCCTAAGGTTAAACATTCCTTCAAAGTTTAATTCTAGTAGACATCACGTGATTTGAACGATCTTTTCTTTCCCGACAGATAAGGTTCCACTGTACTTCACGCATGTGTAACGCCCGTTTTTCGTTTATAAGAAATATATATATAGAATCTATATCCCAATGTATTCACTTCCACATTATCAATCCCGTTACAATTTCTAGGATTTCATCAGCTTTTTTTTATTTCAAAGTGTAATCATAAAAAGGAAATTACAATGCGCTTTGAACTAACATTTTTGTTCAGTTGGCTCTAAGTTTTACAATTCATATACATTTTACTGTTTGAAAACTTTACTTTACTTTCGCTACAGAAGAAATCTTTGGGTGAATTTGACATGATTTGCAGAAAATGCAAAAGCTGATCTTTTTACAGGTACGCTGCAAACAGAGGTGTTTTCCGACCATTACAAACTTAGTCATGTTTTATCTTCATGAAAAACATGCACAAACCTACCAAGTCTGACATAGCAACATACAGGAACATTCCCGATCCCACGGTAAGAATCCATAGTCGCGTTGTTTCTGTAGAACTTGCTAGGATCCCCAGATACAAACCAACAAATGATGTTAAAGATGACAGGAAGTTAAACAAAAGAGCTCGCTTCATTGACATCCCCGATGCTATCAGTACTGCAAAATCTCCTAAGATGAAAGTAGATAGATATTGACGATGAACGATAAACTTGTTGGTTTGTACGTAAGTTATTAATTCAGCTAGTGATTCATGTTTGTGAATCTGATTTCAGTATATATCTTTTTTTTAAAATAAAGTTAAATATATATATATACATTGCATTTCTGGAAATTTTCGCTGGTGACCATTTTTCGCCCGTTTGCTTGATAAAACATATTCGCTGAATGTAAATTCCCTAAAGCAACGATAACAGTTAAACCAAACGAAACGGCTCCATGGTACTTCAGTAACACAAAAACCTACCTAGTTCATGGGGCAGTTCATGACAAAGAATGGCCATTGAAGCAGATAGACCTTCAGTAAGATTTTGACAAAAAGCTGCACCAATAGCAAGTCCATCAGCAAAATTGTGAATACAATCGCCAATGATTACCATCCATACTATAGAATTGAGACCTGTAATAAAAATATAATTATTGCAAATTATTATCCCGTGTGGAATCACGTTATGTGGAACTATAATATTTACTATTATAAAATCGCAGACAGTCTACAAATATACTGAACATTTGACAAAAAGGAGGTTTGGAATATCAAGAGGTTGGATCAGGATAAGATGCCATGCAAGAGTAAGCATCCCCTGTCGACCGGCGAC
This sequence comes from Atrina japonica, assembly GCA_030159075.1. NCBI lineage: Eukaryota > Metazoa > Mollusca > Bivalvia > Pterioida > Pinnidae > Atrina > Atrina japonica. Next base: position 24,404 of record BROG01001754.1, on the reverse strand, counting down.
ACTCGGCTCGAGTCCTCCGTTTAACTCAAGTAAAAACATTCGATAAAAACTTATCGTCACGATCGGTATAGACGATTCAACGACTACTATCGTGCAGGTATTTCCATATTTCAGTTAAGCGAAACATAGTTACTGAAACAAGGTCATTATAGCGACCATAATATTTACGAGACTCTTACTACTTTATATCCTTGGGACAAAAACTGATCACTAGGTAGTTTTTCACTGTATATGAAATAAACGTTTGTAGAACAAACTCTTAGATATCGTGGGTCCGGTATGGTTCATTCGGTAGCGCCCTCAACTCGTAAGTTTGAGTCCAGCCGACGGCAGGTTGGTTTCCTCACACTGCTCAATGGCCGTACGTGCCGAGTATAGGCCAAAACATTTGAAGCTATTCACCGGTAATTGGTGACGTCTGCATATGAATAAAGATTCTTGAGTGGGACGTTTAACAACAACACAACAACTGATATATCGTGCCATTTTGGACACGTAAACACCATATACAGGCGATAATGGGATGTTACTACAGTAATAATGAAGTGGACGTAATAAAGCCGAAATCATCTTGTTTGCCATGCAGTTTTGTTCTCAGTTTCCCGTGTATGTCTATGGTAAGTGAAATATCAAGGTAAGGAACTTGTGTACGGGTACTTGATTATGTTGCTTTTAAATACATGTGTATGTATTTTATATGATTTATTTAATAAGTGTTTATGAAGGGTGATGTGTCTTTGTTTTATTGAATCAGTTTCAATATTGAATGCTCTAGTTTAACATTGAATGCTTTAGACATGTCACTCGAAATAAACCAGAAAGGTTGTATTAAATGGTAAAAAAGAAAATCTGTGATTCCAATGTAATCATACCTGGCGCCTGCGTACTGGCTTCTGATAGACAAGTCTCGGTATCGAAGTCTTGTTCAGTATATTTATCCTGACTTTCATTAGATACATTTCTCCATATACCAACGGCGTTATCTGTATTGTCCGTACTTTCTTTGCTGTCGGATGACGTCTGTCTGTAAGCCATATCTCTGTTTGTCTGCATATTTTACAAAACATATTATTATACCTCCTTAATAAAACACAGTCAGCGATTGGTTGAGAGCAGTCACGTGTTAGGGAGCCTTCACTTCATGTCTCCCTCATGCGAAAACCCTTGCAGTTTATTCGACTGTCACAGTTCATATTCCCCTCGAGCATTGCCCTCGGGAAATATGACTTGCCTTAACAAATCCTCATGTTTCCCTGCAATCAGGGCTATAAATGTATAAAATATTTTAGCCAAAATACAATTAAAGGGATTATGTCTATCTGTGTATCAAAATTTTGGTTGGCTTTAAAATGCGATGAAATCGGAAATTAATAAGAATATTTAATTTTTTTGTCATAAATATTTTTTTTCACTGTATTTTGAGTCTAAACATATAAAATAAGGCTTCGTAGAATTATTGTCCAAGAGGACAGCAATTCGATTTGACACGAGATCACCTCATGTTACTTTCAGTTTAAACTCAACTGGAAAGCTTTTCGTGCATGCTCAACCGGTGATAAAAAAAGATGTCGGAGGGTAACAAATTCAAAAGTGAAAGAATGCGATCTGTAACAGATTCTACAAGTAAAAGGAAGTAACTTTTTTTATCAAATATAACAATTCTTAGATCAATTTTTAATTTCTTACATTTCTGATTAATCAGTGTACCCAAGATACAAATGTCTTTCTTCCCACTACACTCAAGCTTAACCAAATAAACTCATTACATGAAAATTACTCACTTTTTTGGACAGGCGAAAATTATTTTGAATCTTTTGGAGTTGGTTTGAATTTCCATCATTTTCTTTTTTATCGGGAATTATAATCTGAAAATAAGATCATTGTATCAAGAAAAGTCGCAGCAATATTTTAATATTTCTTTAAACATTTATTCAACATACTGATTCACCTGCAAGTTTTCACTAAAGTTATGTTTCGTCTTTTTAACAATGTCAGATGAAAGTAGTTGGGAAGATCTAAAAACATATATGTTTATTTATAACGTGATTGCATAATGCATCAATGACTTATCTGTAATCTGTAATGTTTTTATGTTTCCAACTTGTACAAATACCAGAGCTTGCGATGGTCTAGTAGTAGAATGTTTAACTTCCGAGATGAATTTCCAAGTTTCCGGGTTCAGTTCCGAACCCGATTTATGCAAGCTATCGCTAGAATGCTTTACCTAAGGCTGACGAGATCTCCATTTCTTGTGATGTAAAACAATATTGAAATAAACATTGTAATATTAATATCTGGTGTTTCAGCACCCTGAAATAGGACATCCACGAATCCAGATGGTTTCAGCGTGGTGAAACTAGGTGTAAACTTCAGGTTTCCAGAAGTTTCCGTTGCAGAAACCTACTGGATGCGTCCATGAATCCATATGGTTTCAGCACGCTGAAACTAGGCGAAAACTTTAGGTTTCCGCAAGTTTCTATTGCGGAAAAGGCCTAGATTCGTGTATGCCATTGGTGTATGTAAGGTAGCCTTAAGTTTTCGTGCGGAAACAACACGTAAACTAAAGTTTTAGCAAAGTTTCAGCAACGCAGTTGTGCAGTAGGTGCATGGCATGTATATTATATTACTGAAGGTGCCCACGTCTACAAAATGGCGATAGCCATATATCATACATATTTTCATGCTACGCTCAACGTCGTCTCGCGTTTTATGATCACGTGATGAATGGATGTAGCCGTTTCTATTACATGGAAAATAAAGATAAATGAGAACATGGTTTGGACTTGTTTATGAATGTAATTTTAGGAACAATATATCCTCCACAAATTTTCCATGACTATTTATATGCTTATTACAAGGATACAGGGTATTGAACCTATCCACTTAGTCTACACAGACGTACAAATTGAAACACATAGAACACAGCACTTTTTTGCATTGAAGAGTGCATTCCATCTGTTTTATCGATATTCCTTTCACTGGACCATTGATTACCGACTTACATACCTCTTGATTATGGTCATGGCTATGGAATCGAGACGTTATAAGCTCCATCACAAAGAACGCATAAATACTACCCAAGATGGCTAATAACTTTTCTATGTAGGCTGGCTCAGTGTGATTCCCATCATGCAGTTCTCCGTGCATGCCTAAACTCTGAAAAAACATACTGCTTGATACAATATATGTGTGTATTAACGATTCATATTTGTTTATACAAGAAACAATATGAAAATCTCAGAACAAAACGGAGAACACGACAAAACAAGAATAATTTATCAACCTTTTTATTTCTTCTCATTGTATTTTTCTCCTGTACACTAACCAATACAATTATGCACAAAGTCAAACTGTTTATGATCCATTTTGAATTCTCTATTGAAACAGTGCGTTGTAAAGATATTTCGAACCGAAACACTTGTGTATATCGCCAGGGTGGAAAAACAGAAACATCAGGGATAAATCAGTTTAACACACCGTCATCTGGGACATACAAATATGTTTAATGCGATGTATCTACATGCAGCGAATTACTAAGATTAATTTTATTCAAGAAGTCGCCGTGTTTGTTTGTCCATTGTTGGTGTTCTTTTGAATAAGATACAGACATAAAATCAGAAATATCAAATGCCAGGAGAATCAGAAGACTAAATACAAATCTGATGAACATTGGACAAACATCCTCTAAAATTCAGGGGCTCGTTTTACGAAAGCTCCCAGAGTCTTAGACTTGGTCCTAGGACAACACTTAAGACCGTGGTACAAAGAGTTAGGACTTGTGACCTACGACCAAATCAGGTCGGGGTTTTGGGATTACTCAGAAGCGTAGGTTAACCCTAAGTTATTGCTGTATGTGTAACAATTTATATTTGTGAGTGTTGAAAGTATAAGTATTCATAAACTATCAAGATCGTATTTAAAAGTACTGTATAGTTGATTTTATTCGCGGGCGCTTTAATTTCGCTATATATGCGGTTAATGAAAATATCGCAAAATTAAATACCCTTGAATATGATACCTTATACTTACGAAATATCAGAAAGACAGTTCGTAATTAATCTTGCGCGAAATCAAATACCCATGAATAAGTTTCTTTCAGAGAAACGCGAAATGTTCTCCCTGTGAAATTAAACAACTATACAGTATGCTAATATGTCTTAATATAGAGTAAGGTTATGACTTATGACGTCTTGATAAAACGCGCCCCAGGTAAGATGGGATCGTTGACGGGTCACACTGACGCGAGTCCACAGTCAAATTCAAATGAAATAAGTGAGGAATAAATCCTCTCCACATTCGGTGAAGAGGACTCAACATCTTTCAGAAAGTTAGTTCATTATTTCAGTTAGTGAAGTTATAATTGCAAACAAGATCATTGTACTGAACGTGAAACTGAAACCTGCTTCATATGGATAAAAAAACAAGTTGGCCAATAAAGGGACACAGTTGGTATCATTGAAGTAATCATTGAAGAAAATAGTTCCTTATATAAAATGCAGTACATGGGTATATTATTAATAAACATAATATGTGAAAGTGGGCTATTCCTTTTTTATGTAAAATTGTCAAACTGAAATCCAGTTTGCTACATTTGTATTTTCCTGTAAAATTGATAAGATTCTAGCGATATTTAAATACTTACAAATGGCAACAGGTGGAGAACGGCATCACCAAGGAGGCAGCTGACTGACAATGATACCAGCCCAGCCATGACATACTTGTGAATACTTCTTTTTGAGACCCGGATAATGGCAGCACCCAACAATGACGACAGACTGATAACAAGAACGCACAGAGTGCCCAAACCATAACCTGTGGATTAACGATCATTTTATATATTGAAATTATATAATTCTGAGTTTTATTTGGCATCAAAATCAAATATATATATTTCCCACAGCAGTCTATCATAGATACAGTGTTATTCTAAACGGCGTTTATATCAGCTGTAAATGAAGATTCTCATATGACGTCACATGACGATGTAACCCCATGCATAACATAACGTCACACCAAAATAATTCATTCAGAAAAGCCTCGATATGTTACTGGTATACCTTGAACTTAATTGTTCTATCATAATGAGACTGATCACGTATAAGTCGTAATCTTCGATTCCATTCCTTGTTTTTCAGTTTGAAAACTATGATATGTAAATATAACGAAAGAACGCCTGTCAGAGTGCATTTATTGTCAATATGGATGCCGTTTGAGTGACAGATAAAAATTCATTTCTATTTGGCTGTCATCCAAACGGCATTCATATTGACAATGACACGCGTTCATTTATTTAAATATTTCCCTAGAACAAATAAATACATACTGATCATACTTGTGTTACGACGACAAATTCTCGAATTTTCGATCAAAAATACAGTGAAACCTGTATATAGGGGCCACCCAAGGTACTAGAGAATATTGACCTCTATGTGCAGGTGACCCTTATACACAGGTTCAATTTAGTTGAAGTATGCAGTCAAGGGACTTTCAAAAACTGGCCTTTATAGACAGGTGATCCTTATATAATAGGTGGCCGCAATAGCAGGTTTTACTGTATATATAAATAATGACTTACGACACGGACCTGTCCCTTCCTCAGGACTAAAAGATACGAGACAACGAGATAATTTAGCCTCAAATGACTGAAATATAAAAAATCTCAGATACCAAAGTATCAACCAATAGAACGCCCAGGACAAAGATACAAATCCAGTAAAAATTTACAAACACGGACCTCTGGAAACCAAGAGGTGGGATCAGGTGCCATGGAGGAGTAAGCATCCCCTGTCGACCGGTCACACCTGCCTTGAATCCACAGTCTAGTCGAATGAAATACGTGAGGAGTGAATCCTCGTCACAACTGGTACAGACGTCTCAACAACCGCCACGAAAAGGCAACTCAACATTTCACTTAGTGAAACAGAGTAATCGCAAATAAGACTATTATATCGACCGTAAAATTTGCGGAACGTTGACATAAAACGCGGTTTTCGATATCCCTGTATCAACAATTTGTCAGTGAGTAGTTTACCTCTGTATATGAAATCTTCATATGTTGTACACTCCCTGGCATATCGGATCATTTGTGAAATATAAACTCCATATGCAGGTAACTGTGGGATATTACTACTTTATAGTGGAAGATTTACGATGGGAACGCCGAAATAGTTTGTCGTATAGCTTAGTTGCTTACTTCCCGTCCGTGTCTTGTTAAGTATTAAGCGTGTGTGCTTGATTCCGTTGTATCTTTAATATGTAGTTCGCTGGGATATATCGCATTGAAATATGTATGATAATTGTCATTATTAACTGACAAAACGTCGTCGATATATCTAAATGTGAAATTAAAGGACACCGCTAACTTTTTCTTCTTTTGATTCAGCAGATTCTGAATGAAGTCTGCTTCGTATGAATAAAAGAACAGATCGGCCAATAAAGGGGCACAACTGGTTCCCATAGGAATGCCGACCGTTTGTTGAAAGACCACGTCTCCGAACATTACAAATATATTGTCTATTCGAAAATTTAGCATGTTTTTTTATATCAACTACAGTGTGTTTATGTGTAGAATCAGAGTGGTGTTGGACAAAAGAAGTATCCTGATAACAAATCACTAGATATTTAAATTTAAATTTTTGAAAACGATTTTTGTTATATAATTCATTAAATTTACAATGGTCTAGTAAATCACCAATATTTACATTCCTATTGTATAAAACAATATCACTTACTTTTAAGCATGTTGTATCAAGATCCAAAGAAAAGACTTTTGACAAACAACAAAAGCATCATGGGAATTTTACTTACCGGTAACAGCATTCATTATCACCTTTGAAATAATAATACTTTGCGCGGTACACCTGTCCAAAATTATCAGTAATTACAACAATAATCGCATTCTAAGTATAATTGTCCAAACGTATTTTTGTTTTCATTTATAATACAAATGTACTGTATGACTCTATATATAAATGCGTTCGTTTCTGAGCTCAAATATGCAATAGATAGGAACAAAAAGTGGTATCATACAAGGCCAAAAATAACCTAAATGTATTCCGTTTACGAGTAACGAGCGTAAAATATGACTGTCTTGGAAATACTCACAATTTGTCCTGTTTTTGTTTTCGATATCTATAATCAAGGCGCTGAATATAGTTGTAAGAATCAGAGTATTGCTTCAAAAAGCGGTAGTAATGAAAAATGATAAATTTCATTTACAGTTCCATTATTTAAGCTATTGGTAATTTGGGGGGAAATATTTCACAATCATAAATATTACTTTATTATACAAAACCCAAATTATAAATCTTCAACGAGGCCAAAACAAATACTGAAGACGATCGTTTCTGTCAATAAGAATTGGTCAGTTGAACTCGAATTTGATATAAATGCATTTTATCGAAAAAAAACGTTGTATCAAAAGATGGTATATTGTTGTATAGTCATAGTTCGATTTATTATTGACAACAGAGCACAAATGCCAATCATCATCGAAAATGTGTTATGCTCACATGGAAACTGAAATAAACCATGACGCCTGATTACTTTGCGAGATGTGCCGAAAGGGTCATTGGTGCCAGCTATAGATAAATATCGACGGTATAGGTCTGTTTTAGAATTTTATTTTTGGGTTCTTTTAAACACATAAATAACGTTACTAAATACCTTGTGTATTGAATTTACTTAAAGAACACCATCTATTCTGATGAAAGTAAAACAAATGCGCATGTCTATGGATTTTCTTATCTGATGTAGAATTGAATATTGTAATACACCGACTTTTTTATACAGTTTATATGAAAAGCACACGGAGTGTCTTAGAAATTAATTGCTCTTTTTATAGCGTCATACAGTCGGGCGTATGTTTGAAAACAAGCCAATGGGTAATATTTTATGCGGATGATAGACAAGTCCTATGACATAAGATATCTGAAAAGGAAACTTTACATCAAAATGTAAAACTAATTACTTTCTGTCTTCGTTATGTTTACAACGCCTGTTGATGGATGTTTGTCGGACTTTGCCGCTAAAGATGTCAAAATAATTGCAGGACAAATATCTAAAAACTCTTGCATCGTAAAAGTATGTTTGTTGAATCCAGAGTACGTTCTTGAGATGACAGAACTGTTAAAATCCTGAAACGACCAATGAAAGTAAATCATTAAATATCATATTTGATATTACACAGTTATGGATTTTTGAGTGGAATATGGTGTAATATTGACATGAAAACCAATATTGACCTGAATGGTCAATATTGGTTTTCATGTTCATGTTCATATTCATTCACTCAAAAGTCCATAACTGTTTTATTATTATTATTATTATTATTATTATTATTATTATTATATATATATATATATATATATATATATATATATATATATATATATATATATATATATATATATATATATATATATATATATATATATATATACATGACCGAGGAGAAAGTCGAGGTGAATATTGGTTTTCTAGTCAATATTACACCATTTTCATCCACGCAAAAGTCCATAACTGTTTCATTGTATAAATGTTTAGATACATGTATATACTAATCCTACAATGTAAGTAGCAATCAGAGTACTTCCAATAGTGTAAAGGGGAATTTCCATATTTTATTTTTAGAAATGATATTCACTGGTTTTCCATAGAATATGTAGATATTTTTGGAGGGTTAAATACCGGCTTATCAAATTAGTAACCGTTTTATTTATATAATAAACATGTATATTTGCGAATGGTTCATAATTGTGCTGTTTAAACATCCGATTTAAAGGGAGATAAACCAGAGCATTAGGAAAAACAACCTTTTTGGATAAGAATATATTTCCTACTCACTTTATATTTGAATGGCTTTGTACCATGTCCATGTTGTGAGTGATCGACAGTTTTAATAAGTGAACTGTTAAGATAATATAGCTCACTACACATGTTATCACTTTCTATTGCGATGATTCTAACAGACGGAATGCGATTGGGTGGCATGTCGTGTTTATCCGGATGTTTAGGTGGATGTATCTCGTGGTCACGATCATGGTCATAGTGTTGCAACAAATTTCCAGTGTTTTTGCTATTCGAATCTCTAAGTTCTTCTATCATTTTCTGTATACCTAAAATTTGAAACTATTTATCATTTCACACATTCGAAGTAAATGATAAAATGTAAATAGTATAAACATAATACCAAAGTTATAATGCTCAAAAGATCGTTACTGTCAATTAAATTTCACCATTTGAGCTACAATTTTAACTATTTTTTTCTAAAGAGAAAGTGGTGTAAGTTATGACCAAATACTATATCTAAACGTATATCCAAAATCCGCCTAAGAATAACCACTGTAAAAAGATGGCTATCTTAGCTTTAGAAGAATTTAGAATTTAAAATGGTGTTATCAGTGCCAAATATTACTTTAGTATATAAAAATCTCAGATACCAAAGTATAAATCAATAGGATGTCCAGGACATAGATACAAATCCGGTAAAAATGGACAAACACGGACCTCTGGAAACCAAGAGGTGGGATCAGGTGCCATGGAGGAGTAAGCATCCCCTGTCGACCGGTCACACCCGCCGTGAGTCCACAGTCAAGTCCAATGAAACACGTGAGGAGTGTATCCTCGTCACAATTGGTACAGACGTCTCAACAACCGCCAACGAAAAAGGCAACTCAACATTTCACTTAGTGAAACAGAGTAGTCGCAAACAAGACTATTATACCGACCATAAAATTTGCGGAACGTTGACATTAAACGCGGTTTTCGATATCCCTGTGTCAATAATTTGTCAGTGAGTAGTTTACCTCTCTGTATATGAAATCTTCATATGTTGTGCACGCCCTGGCATATCGGATCATTTGTGAAATATAAACTCCATATGCAGGTGAGTGAGGGATATTACTACTTAAATGTGGAAAATTTACGATGGGAAAGCCGAAATCGTCGCGTTTATCGTATAGCTTGGTTGCTAATTTCCCGTCTGTGTTGATATTAAGTAAAATGTCTAAGTATGAAGCGTGTGTACTTGATTCTGTTGTATCTTTAATTTCTAGTTCGCTGGGATATATCGCATTGACATATGTATGAAAATTGTCATTATTAATTGACAAAACGTCGTCGATATATCTAAATGTCAAATTAAAGGACACCGCTAACTTTTTCTTCTTTTGATTCAGCAGTTTCTGAATGAAGTCTGCTTCGTATGAATAAAGGAACAGGTCGGCCAATAAAGGAGCACAATTGGTTCCCATAGGAATAAGATTATCAGCTGGTACCGAAATATCAGGTACTCGGTTTACGTATACCCTCCAAATTGAACGATTGAGTCGGTAAATCAGAAATTAAACACGGCATTGAAGGATGAGGGTGTATTTTGTGTACTTTTTGTATCCACCTAAATACTACGTTATGAACCGGATCTATTCACACAAACGCCGTACGCAAATTCGAAAATTCTATCTACAAGACCGGATCTATTAATACGAACGCCGTGTAAAAATTCGGAAAATTTATGTTCAAGATTGTTGTGCGATATATTGTATGTGGTCTATTCACACGAACGTCGTGCTCAAATTCAAAATATCAAATTACGCAAGCATTGTGCAACAGTATCGACCAATATATATATTTATTAAATAAATTAAAAATAAACGGTTTCTGATTAGATGAGCCGGTATTTAACCATTCTAAATATATCTACATATTCTATGGAAAACCAGTTAATATCATTTCTAAAAACAGAATATGGAAATTCTCTTTTACACTATTGGAATTACTCTGATTGTTACTTACATTGTAGGATAAGTATATAAATGTATCTAAATATTTATATAATGGAACAGTTACGGACTTTTGAGTGGATGAATATGGTGTAAGTTTGACCAGAAAACCAATGTTTACCTCGGCGATCGCCTCGGGCAATATTGGATTTCAGGTCAATAAACACCATATTCATCCATTCAAAAGTCCATAATTGTGTAATATATATACCACCGTTATGTCTATTGCGGGCACATGATCGTCGTGCAAAAATCTATTAACCACGACCTTATATAGATATATTATTGACTGTTTCTATGCGAGCGGAATCGGGCACAGGTTATAAGAATATTTCCACAACCGTTCTGCACTTATTCTGGAAATGTATCCACACAACCGTCCAGCACAAATTCTGGGAACATATCCAACCGATCATCCTGCGCAGATTCTGGAACTATATCTACACGTCTGTTCTGCACAGATTCTGGAACTATATTTACACGTCTGTTCTGCGCAGATTCTGGGACTATATCTACACGTCTGTTCTGCACAGATTCTAGGACTATATCTACACGTCTGTTCTGCACAGATTCTGGGACTATATTTACACGTCTGTTCTGCAGAGATTCTGGGACTATATCTACACGTCTGTTCAGCACAGATTCTGGGATATCTAGACGTCTGTTCTGCACAGATTTTGGGACTATATCTACACGTCTGTTCTACACAGATTTTGGGATTATATTTACGCGTCTGTTCTGCACAGATTCTGGAACTATATTTACACGTCTGTTCTGCACAGATTCCGGGAGTATATTTACGCGTCTGTTCTGCACAGATTCTGGAACTATATTTACACGTCTGTTCTGCACATATTCTGGGAGTATATCTACACGTCTGTTCTGCACAGATTCTGGGAGTATATCTACACGTCTGTTCAGCACAGATTCTGGGATATCTAGAAGTCTGTTCTACACAGATTTTGGGACTATATCTACACGTCTGTTCTACACAGATTTTGGGACTATATCTGACGTCTGTTCTGCACACATTTTGGGAATATATCTACACGTTTTTTTCTGCACAGATTCTAGAAATTCATTCGGTCGCATTTTTTATCCGTATGATCGTCATATTTTTCTCACTAGTTCGTGGTTTATCGCTGAATATATTTCGAGTTTACTTGCACGACACGGTTGTTCAAATAGCCACTACCGACATTAAATTTTTTTGTGCCTCCCGGTTAAGATCAACACGCAAAGGAAACCACTCGGACGTACAACGGAAATTGGACAATAAACAGGTGTTGATCGGGTTATTTTTAAAACTGAAAAAAATCAGTATTATGTTCAGCAATGTACATCTATATGTATTTATGCACTTACCATTCACAGTCAAAACTTTGCCTGACCCAAACATGGAGAAAAGTGAATGTAAGATTACTACCGGGCACGGAAGATCAGACGGTTGAAAAATATACCCTGTAATCATAAAAGAAATAGAACATGGAAAAGGTAAATGGTTTTAAATTAGATAATTCAAAAGTATGAAATGTGTCAAAACTCTTCTGGAAATATATTTGAGATCAAATTGTCCTAACTTCCTGATCTCCAGTTTATCCGGTTTATATTAAATTAATGTATAGTTGTTTAATCTCAAGTGGAGAAAATTTCGCGTTTTTCTTAAAAGAACTAATTCATGGGTATTACATTTCGCGGAAGGTAGGTTAGGAAAAGTCTTTCTAAAACTTCATAAATGTAAGGCATAATATTCACGGACATGTAATTTCGATATTTTTTTATAACCGTGAATGTAGCGAAATTAAATTCCCTACAATTAAACACAACTATACAGTAAATTAGGTATTTGTATTTATCTTCCAATATGAGAAGAATCAAATATGGAATTGTTTGGCGTGTATAAACAGACGGCGTGTACGTCATTTGGATAAATCTTGTTAGTGATAGGTTAAACACATACAATGTACAGTACATACTACTATGTTGTTGTCATGGAAATGATTCCTACTGCACGTTGCTTAGTCCAATTGGAAAGAACGTGATTTTTTTCAATTAGTCCGATTCGTGAGAGCCAAACCATTACTGTTTGGTCCAATACGAAAGAACCGGACTCTAATCAATTTAGATTTCGCTGTCCACTTATCACAGCCATGTAAGATGATATTACTCCGCTATATGATCTGATCTCCCCTTTATATTTCCTAGAGGTTTGTATTTGTCATCTATTTACTGAGTGTGTATCTTTTGTTACGTAGTCACGAGTTACCATTTTAGTATCTTTTGTGAATACATTTTTATCAAATGATTTATGCAATACTATTTGAATAACAAAATTTAATCATTTTAACCCTCCAGGCCAAAATAGACTTGTGTAAACAATAGACGATCTAAATACTAAGGATTGAAAGGGTTAAGTAACACTTAGAACTAACTCAGATATTATGATTTTAGACCAGTGTTTTAATACAAGTTTCCTAAAACATTTTTATACAACAATATCATGATATAAATGTTAAATACAAAATCAATATATTATAAAAAATCTGGAAATACCAACCCTTTAAAAGCGCGTCGACTATCACCAAAGCTGTTGCCTCTGCTTTGACATATCTACTGTCATCTGATTTATGATTCCCATGATTCAAAGCTGGGGAAGATGAACTGGTTGGTTTGAATGGGAAATGTTGATGTTTCGAATGATTACGTGTTGGGGGATGAGAATGTGGATGTATGTGCATTTTGCCATGGTGGCGCGTTGTTGTGTGCTGTGTAGTTCTTTCCAAATCTTCATTTCCTGGTATGGGTGATGCAGAAGTTTTAGATGTGACTGAGTCATGGCTATCTGCATTGTTGCTTGCATGGATGTCACCAGACTCATCGCTATCTGTCGTAGCATTTTGCCTCTTTCTAGCTCGCCTATAAAATCGTTTTTCAAAATTTCGAAATTTCGGAATATTTTCTGGAATGTGGTCCAGGTCATGTGGTAACACATGCATACCCTGATGATTGTCGTTATGATTCATGTCAACTGGAAATATATGCATGTTCCTATCGTTGTCTTTATGGCTGGTGTCATGCGAAAATGTATGAATATTTTGATGGTTGTTGTCACGGTCCTTCATAACATTTTTCACTTTGTTATCCAATACATCAATATTTAAACACTAAACAACAAATATAAAATACAATTAGGTGTAAGTAAAATGTTTGTACAGTATGATGATGACAATAATATAGTGATAATGATGATTTATTATTATTATTATTATTATTATTATTATTATTATTATTATTATTACTACTACTACTACTACTACTATATCATCATCATCATTCGAATGTGACCTTTTACATTCTAACATTGATAGGGACTGTTTTGACATTGAAATAAAATACAAAATTAACAGGGCGATCACATGTTTTTGTTCCAACTCACATAGTAGTTCGGGTCAACAGTATGTAGTACTTCGGAACGTCTCCATTTTTATTATTCAAAACGATTAAGTGAGAATTGGACCGAAGATGGTGTAGTTTATCATTTTCAAAACTGAGAACGGAAGGGTACCAGATCAGAATTATTCATCTAGGGTAGGTGTAGTGGACCACGTATCCACGTATCATTGTAACTTTATTAGAGCCTTATACATTACTTCAGCCGTGGATAAGTACAGTGTACAAAACTTACAATAATCACAACTGTCTAGCCTGGGATCCTGGCCCAATCATACTTCGTCGATTGGGCCAGGCGTAGTACTATCCTATTATTGACATGCCCGATAGGATTATATTTAAAGGGAGATGATGCACATGAACATGTGACGGTGTTGTGTAGAAGATGGTTGATGTCTAGCCACTGCAAAACCCATTTGTAATTGAATAACTTGGATGCGATGCTAGGTGTATAGCTATATGAAATGCAAGGCGTGGTCTTCAGTTTAAAATATGTCGGAACACAGGACTGAACTTTTTTGTGATTTAGAACATTGCCAATGTTCAAAGCGTCTATACCTTTATTTGTAAATTAAAATTTTGGGAAAAGACGTTTCTGTTCAGAACAATCATCGTTTGTAACACGTGTAAGTTTGAACAGTCTGTGATAAGCAATGTCCAATCAGATAATCGAAGTGATTGTATGACACTTTGCTATATTGACAGCGTTAGCATCAGTGACCCGGGTCCCCAGGCTAGCAACTGCCTAGGCTAGAGTGTTCCGATTGGTTTGAGTAGAACATCTTTTCTTCTCACCAGTTTGTTCAGAACAAACAAATTCAACCATCGACAGCTATGGCGGAATATTCGCGAATTACACAGACTGATATTAAAATGTTTGCAAAATATGTTGTTAGGAAAAACTTACCTGAAGTCTATTGATGTACGAAATACGGTCCGTATTCGCTTTTGGAACTGTGTCTTTGAGATTTCTATTTATAACACTTAAAAGTGTATGCACTTTACGTCGGTGTAACGTGTCTGAAGTTCCAATATGATTGGCTATTGCTCGGTACGAACGAGGAATCCCGTCACATATGAACCTGTCAAGATGAACTGCTGTTACAACGGCTACCACACAAGCTCGGTATATATTTAGAGTCGGTTGCGGTGATGCGACATTTGTGTATTTGACCAAAGTGTTAAGTAAGTCTTTTTCTACCTTTAAGAAAATGGAAAATGTGTGCAATACAACAAAGATATGTAACAGCTACATAAAAGGGACACTCGCTGCATTTGTTTAAATGGTTTTGTTTTCCTTTTTACTACTTAGTTTGATGTACAATAACAAAAAAGAAATATACACAGGCATAAACATTCTTGACTCATATATATTTTGTGAAAATTGATTGAGAAACGATAAATTGACACTTTTTCAACTGCAATTGATTAACTCATATTTACTATTTGTTTATGCACACCACACTGGACCAGACTTTATTTTTACAGAATTTATAGGAATTTAAGATTTTTATGCCTGTGTATAGCTCTTATTTGTTATTGTACAAATACAAGTACAAGTAGTAAAAGTGTAAAAATAAATTAGAAATATTTTTTTAATCGAGATAACGCCCCTTTAAGGATCTCAGTCTGTGTATACTCTATTCATAATTACGCATATCTACGCATTATAGAATAATAAACAATTTATAATGTATAGTTTTTCGGTGTAATCTAGATATTGATGTCATTCCTAGTACATATGAGTCCTTACAACCATGTGATTTAAACAATGAATGAAATTAATTT
Source organism: Atrina japonica (assembly GCA_030159075.1). Classification (NCBI taxonomy): domain Eukaryota; kingdom Metazoa; phylum Mollusca; class Bivalvia; order Pterioida; family Pinnidae; genus Atrina; species Atrina japonica. Next base: position 8,385 of record BROG01001754.1, on the reverse strand, counting down.
ATCATATGTACATTATTTATTTCTAAATCAATATATCGATAATATACTCTAATATTTCTGAAATCACACATTTGAGAACTCAAGTGTGGAAATTACCCATTTCGCTTTATGGCATTTGACAATATCACAGTTTTACTGTGTGCATTGTATGCCTAACATTATGAATTTGTTTGCTGTCGTCAACTTTCCTTTTATAGTCAACCTGTTTATAACCTGCAGATAATGTGTATAAATCTTGAATTAACTAGTCAACTGAAGTCCGAGATTCTCACACCATGGGGTCCTGAGTAGAATACGAAAAAATCATATCTCTTGCATTTCCTTTAATTTTTGTTTGTAAATTGACTATAATGATAAATAGCTATTTTCATAATTATCTTCCCGAGTTAGTCTGAATCAAATTCCCTTTCAAAATTGCTTTCTCCAAATTCATCGTTACAAAGACTTTCCTCGTCATCAACGTAAACACCAGAACAATAACTTGATCGGCTATTAACACGATTGAGCGCCTTTTACTTATGATGTTCAGTCAAGTTTCCGAGCAATGTTTTAGAATGTTCAACAGAGCCGGCCTGACTCAGTCGGTAGAGCGCTCGACTCTTGGTCGTGAGTTCGAGTCCAGCCGGCGGCAGGTTGGATTCCTGTCCTTCAGATGAGACAGTAAAAACCGAGGTCCCGTGTCACAATAGGTGTCGGCACGTTAAAGAACCATCACTGCTCAATGGCCGTAAGTGCCGACCATAGGTCAAAATTCAAAGCCCTTCACCGGCATTAGGTGACGTGAAAGATATTTGGGAGCTATGTTAAACAACAATACAATACAATAGAGAATGTTCTAGTTTCCCCAGAAGCATAATTAATCAAATACAAGATGTTACAGGAGCTCTGATAGGCCAACGAGAGCTATAGAAAAATATAAATAATATACAATAACTAAATTAATCGGCGAACAGGGTATACAGACGTTAATGTTATGGTCGGTTTTCCGGGCTCCAGAGTTCCAAGAGTTATCCTTTTCATTTGCAGAGGCAAATGGAGAAACAACGTTTTTGTCTTGTTTGTGTTTATATGGCATGTCAAATTCACATTAAAGCGATATAAGCTTTCCCATGACATATAGACGAAAATATGATAAAATGTGTGTTCAAATACACTATCAAACACGTGAAACGTTGTGAAAGAAGTTTTCCCACTCCTTAAAAAATCCGACTGTATTTCCGTATGCAATGACCTTTCAGATAAAATCTTTCGCCATATCAAATGTGCTTCGTAATTCGGTCAGGGGGATATCGGTCCTGTACGCGCTCGGACTATCAGCAATCTTGGCCTTTGACACAATAAGCGTTTAAAGTCGGCCGACTTTTATGTGTTTTATGTTTAATCAAGTTTTCAAATACAGGACGTGATTTTTATTGGAAAGAATATGTATTATGTAAAATTTGTGCTTGTTAACGCTATTTTAAATATTGAAGCAAATCGGATGAATACTAAAAGAATTTATCCCATCTTTAATGTTACTCTGAAATGAATGTTGACATTGCCAAAATCAAAACCATATAAGTGTGAAAACTGTACCTCATGTTTTACAATCGTGCTGTCATGTCCGATGGAGTTGGACATTCCTTATGTGTCAAGAATGATAAAGCCAAGAATGCGATGGTACGAGTTAAAAATGAGTCAATATTCCCCGATATACCCGGCACGTGGACGATTTCAGAAAGGAATGTTTTGATACGACGGAAAGGGCATGAAATGATGATGCACGTAAATAAACGCAAAGGGTAATGATCTTCGTATAAAATATTGAAAGTTAATTTGCAATACTCAGAGTAATGTTGGACAAAAAAAACCTGATATGACGGATTACGTTTGGCAAGATTGTTGCAATTATACGCATGTATTTGTTATTCTAACCACCAGATGGTCACTTTGGAATATATATGAGATAAAATATTACTTAAAATTGGCATGTAAAATTTTCTACATCCGAGAGCTCATATCTATTTAATGAGTAAAATCTAATTTGTCTTCTTTTAAACTTAATTTGTCTAAATAAACCACATTTTATTGCGAGAAAATCGAGGTTTAAATGATAAAAACTAAGTTTAACTGCACTCAAAGTACAAAAATGAGTTGAAACATAGTTATTCTTTTCGAGAAGAAACAATCAACTGAGAACAATTTTGGTTCAATTGGGAAAAACTAAAATTAACTCATTTATGTGATTTTGGCGTGCCATATATATATATAATATTCTAATTTTCATTTTTGGAAAGTCAAATTACTTCTTCGATCGTTTAATCGACAATGTGACTATATAGGATCAGCTGTCTTCGAGGAGTGTACATTCATGTATACCAGTTGTAGAATATAGGAAACCTAACAAGGTCATTATATAAAATATCAGATACCAAAGTAAAAATCTTCTAGATGCCCAGGATACATATAAAAGTCTGGTGAACATTGGACAAACACGGTCCTCTGGAAATCCAGAGGTGGGTTCAGGTGTGATGGAGGAGTAAGCATCCCCCGTTGATCGGTCATACCGAACGTAAATCCACAGTCAAATTTAAAGAAAATAGGTAAGGAAGAAAAACTCCTTGTCACAATTGGTACAGGCAACACAACAACCGCTATCGAACAGATAACTAAACATTTCATTTAGTGAAACAGGGTAATTGGATTATCACATTGATATATGTATGGAAATTGTCAAATTCAAAGTCATCCTTAGCCTTTTTCATCCGATTTAGAGCTTCTGAATGAAATCTGATTCGTATGAATAAAGAAACAGGTCAGCCAATAAAAAGGCACAATAGGTTCCCATGAAAATGCCGACTATTTGCTGAAATACCTGGCCTCCAAACATTATAATTGGGTTACCACACTTAGTGAAAAAAAACCAGTTGTCTATGATGCCTCTCTTTTATTTTGTCATGTGAAATAGTTGTGTAAAGAGTAGACAAGTCGTATGTTTTGATATATTTGAAAATACATACTTTAAGTGCGACTCCAACGTCTTTGTAACAATAACTTATAACTCAGCAGGTTACCACCGGCTCCTATATCATATGGAAAAATTCGTTCAAGTAGGTGATTAACATATTTCACTATTGCAAAATATCCTAATGACAACATTTCAGGTCAAACTTTGAAAAGCAATTTTGGACTTACATCTTTAAATAATCCTTGGTATTTTGATTTAGCAGCGTGGCAATTTCCACGTGCTCGGAGGAATCGCTGGTGAATGTTTTGCTTTTCAAATACTGCTCTCATTATTTTGATGGCATCTGCTTCAATATGTTGTCTAGTTGAAATACCGGATATGTTAGATATAAATTTGATATCACCTAATATGTCTGTAGCACAATTTGGTCCTTTGATTGTTGGTAAGCCAGTTACATACTTATTCAAGAGACAGAGAGCACATAGAATAATTCCAACTGAGTAATCCATGTCTACGTTCTGTATTCTGTTTTAAATCTAAGATCTCCAATTCTTTTGTATAATAATTTTTTCGCTGAAATAAAATATATGGACACATAATCTCTCTCAATGTAAAACACATATCATTTAGCAATCAATCTAAATTTTTATGAGGATCATCTGAGAATTTGGTTTTAAATTTCAAAATTGATATAGAAATATGAAATAGAAGTAATATAGATCACACATTGTACGTATGATTGATATTTTAGATATTTGTCACTTTTTATTTTAATCATACCGATACAAGTGCCACTTCTGTGATAATAGCTGTCATTCTAGTTATTAGGCAATGATTCCGTGGGCCCTAATTTTTAATTAGGATGATCATCCTTAGGTGACAATATATTAAGTGAAACGTATATACTGTAAAATGAGATATTCTAGGGCAGATGTAAGCAAAGCCGAAAGATACAAAAACACAAAACTTTTATGGGTGCTAAACTTTTTATGTCAATATGAACACACATGGAACTGGTAACGTAACTGAGCAAAAATCTTTCCATCTTTCAACGTGCTTATTAATGAGTGTGTCATGTTAAATCTTTTTACAGTAAAATGAATATCAACCTACACCATGTAATGAAATTTCGAAGTTCCCAGGATTTGTAATTAAGCCAAATATTGATGACTGGTAATACATCTTTCAATGTATATCACGTCCCTAAATAGACATCATTGTAGAGTTATTATCAACTCTTTTTATATTTAAGTTCAATCATAGACTTTAATTAAGGTTTTGAAACAAAAGTTAGAATGACTACAAACAATGAATTACAATTATACCTTACAAATTCTGGATTTCCAATGATGAAATTTTATGTCAATTTTTAACAGCTTTTGTGTATATTTTTTGTCAAAAGTGCATTGAATGATAAACCGAGGACATAAATAACACACCTACCTTCTTGTAATGTGAACACCAAAGTGTCCCGCACTAACGAGTAAATGTGACATCGGTCGTTTTAATTCCGAATATGGCATATGTTTATCTGTTACCGTGAGAGTAGGGCTGTTTATCTCAATTCTGATAATTTAAGTACAATAACGTTAACGGACAAGCAATACATTTGTAATTGTATTTGTTATGTTTATTGCAATCTCATTAAAACTATTCTTGACTTATATGGACTCTGTGAACTGTGATTTTATCATCAAAATTATTATCCGAGACGTTGCCTTGAAAATAACATGCTTATGTAAACATGGACAGGATGGAAAATCTATCTTCCAATTTAACCAACCATAAGATATGAATAAAATCAAATGTAAATAATCTCGAATGTCTTTTTGTTATCATTCAACAATAAAAATATTCGTTTTTGAAAATAAATCATGATCTACGTTAATAGCAACAGATTCATGATAACGTTTGTAAAGAGAATACACTGTCACTTGCACCAGATATAAGCTAAGTTGAGAGAGGGATCAATACGATATGTCGGGACGAATATGCCGAGCCCGACGTGGCATGTTTGTTATATTAATGTTATTTAGAACTATAGAAAAGTAAACCTTGCATCGGAAAGAGCGGATTGAACAATGTTAATAATGCACAGTCTTGTCATTAAGTGCAAAACAGTACATGAAACAATATACATGTACATTAGTTAAACACATTTAAATTTCTCTTGATTTGAATGAATCTGTACGTATGTATGAATTAAGTCATACTCTTTTGTAATTATTAACAGGTGCATATTCACCTCTAATATGCAATGAATTTAAATAGAAAGTAGACAAGATCCCAACCTGCTAAATTTCAAATTGGAAATATCTGTGCTATTAAACATGCTTGTGATAAAATGTTGACATTCAATTAATTGATCACAAGGAATACAGGCTGTTCCACTGATTTTAATACAAAAATTTTAGACGGAAATTTTGAAGATTTTCTAAATGTACAAGACTCAATCTTGTGGATGACTTTATGTATTATATTCTGCGCAGTTATGTACCGGGCCAATTCATTTTATGTACTATACTGATTCCAGATATGAATGCTTTAAATTCAATCGCGAAAAACCTTGCCCATATGTACTGAAACGCACAATCAAATCCAAATAAAAAGTGATATAAAGTCAAATTACGGCATTTGCGCCGTGAATATAACAACAATTTTGAAGAACCTAAAATCCGTCCAAAATAAGATTCCTAGAAGTCCATACTTCCAATACAAGGAGTCACTATGCATTGTTTATAGCTATACGCGTTCCGTTGCTTCCAAAATCTCCAATTACAAATGTAGTTTGCAGCAACTTGATTTTCTCAGCTTTCCCCAAAACTCACCACGTTACACCTGCTCTATATCTGAGCTAATATATGCTCCAAGTGGTCATGTTGTGAAGGGTGATCTCAACACTGTACGTAACCAAAAGCTCAGATATCTTTTGTACAAAGGCCCGGAATATAGGGAACCTGTCTCGATTACATGACGCCAGAACTTTTAAATTATCATGGACACATGTAAAGGGTATGCCAATCGTTGGGTGAAGAAAGAGGGTATCGAACTTAACACTGTTTCAGATGACTTGCCTTTCTGTCAACACAAGAAACAATTCAATTTTTGTGACCATGGTGTTGTCTTTCTAGACTCCAAGAAAATTTTATCTTGCTGACAAAGCAACTAACAACTTCACATTTGTCTGCAGGAAATACCACTTCTATATAATCATAAATCCGTTCTCACTTCGTTTGGAATACAGACAGGTGACGCGGAACTTGACTTGTCATACATTTATTGGATTCCGAAGATGCACAAAAATCACAATAACACCGATTCATTGTGGGTTCATCTAGCTGCTCCACCAAGCCTGTATCCATTTACTGAGCAAACTGCTTACACAATATTGAGCAAGGTCTTCAGAGGTTCAATATCATAGCTTACTCAAGAAGCGGAGTTAATCAGATGTGGATTCTAAAGAATTCAAGAGTTTTTGGAACATACTCGTATGAAGTCTCCAAATTTCAAACATATATCAAGTATAGGCGTATTTTGTTTTTTAGATTCTTTACACAACAATTCACCTCACTGAGGCACTTCTATAATACGAAAATCCTTTGTATACAAAAATGGAAATTGCAAATATTTAGTTTTAGGTAATGAAGAACTTTATATTGTGAAGGAACACTCTGATTCCAATTACGGTGAAGATTATATCATTAATATGATGGCGCTTTTAGTGGACAACGTCTTCGTGGTGTTTAAAGGAAATATTTTCCAGCAAATTTTCTCCATTCCCCTCTCCTGTATCAATATATTCATATGACGCGGAATCCGTATAATATTTGCTCTCCACAGGAAGGAAACAGTTAACACCTCAATTCAATTTTACTTACAGGTACATAGACAACGTCCTGTCTATAAATAAATCAGAATGACCTCGGCCAGATGTATCCTGCTGAGCTTGAGATAAATGAGATGACAGAGAGCAACACATCTGTATTTTTCCTAGATTCACCCCTGTCGATTGGGGAGAACAACGATTAACTTCACACACCCCTTTATGCCAAATGTGTCGACTTTGATTTCCATATCACTAACTTCCCATCCTTGAAAGTAATATTCTGTCTTCTCCTGCCTACGTGTTCATTTCATAACTCATACGTTATGCCAGATCATTTTCCTCTTATGAATGTTTTATTCTGAGAGCCAAACAATTTGCCATGATGCTCGTCACACAGGATTACGTTGTTGAACGCGTGTAATTGTCACTAAGGAAGTTTTATGGTCGATACGGGATCTTGTTAAACAATATAAAATTCCTTTCTAAGAAACGTTAGATAGTGTTCTGGAGTACATATACAGTGGGTCTCTTTCCTCAATCAGATCTTAAAATGATGACATTTTAGCAGAGCTTAACTCGAGAGGTTTCAATGTAACATTTGTGACCCGGTGTGGCATGCAAGCAGAGGACGCTGACTCCTTCTGGACACCTGGTCCCATCCCGTTTGGAATTAGCAATTGTTCTTCGTGTTGAGTCCTATTGTATATCTAATATGTCGTATTACAATGCACTTTCGGTTTCGATTATTCATTGGTACTTCTTCATCTTTACTTATCTACTGATCGAAATCAGTGTAGACAATTCAACATATAGTTTAACATTCCAGATGTATAAATAATTAAACTGTATATCAAATGCTAATCAATAGATAAGACTCTTACACAGACATCATCTAATAAAGCTAAACATGTGTTTATGGTGTTTGTCTCTCAAAATAATTTGTTGATAGGGTAGAGATCCTTCTTTAAAACAAATTATATTAAAGTTGCTGTTATAAAACTTGTGAGTGAAGATATAACCAACTGTACCCATTTTCTGTTTCAAAGTTTATCTGAATACATATTAGTCGTTTTAATAGTTAATACCGAATGTGAGATATATATCTTTCATTTTGTTCTGACTTTGACGTTAGTTGCATAGTATGTAACCGATAAACCATGTCATATTATGCCTCTCCTAGAGTTACCAGCGGTTCATATCACCACTGATATTATATATTGTCATACGGAATTCACTACTTTTAAGAGTTTGTTATTTATTGCTACATTCTGAAAGTGAAAGCAGTGTGTATTTAACAATACAAATAACATAATAATTATACAATTTTAATTCCTTATGTAATGATAACAGAGGTATCTACAGCTTGAATTGAAGTGGTTTTATTAACCCTTTCAACCCTGCATACCATAATATACTGGTCTTAACAATAGAAAAGAGCATACTATCTGGATTTTCGGGGGTGAAAGGGTTAAGCACGATTTTGTATTTCAAATGTAAACGTATTGAAAAGCTTCATTTTGCAAAGTTAGAGATGAGAGTTATTTGCATTTTTACGGTGATAAAGCCATGTGATTTTTCTATTAATTGGTTATGTCTACAGCATCAAAGCGCA
>BROG01001753.1:0-29740 GCA_030159075.1 Atrina japonica | reverse complement strand
GAAATTTTGTGTTTAATCCCACGGGCCATAATTGACTGGCCTCATATAACAGAAGATACCATTATAATATAAGGGGATTTAGGAGTTATGTGCATTTATATCACATGTGCTACTTGTGAAATATGTATAACTATTTGATAATTTATAAAAATGATTTTTTGTGCAGCAAGTGCAATTTATTAACTTATCAATCCATGAGAAACAATGGACTCTTCTGTAAATGAATGATTTGGACCAGTGCAAATGTGTCTTTAGGGGTGAAAGAGTTAACTATGTAAAATAATGTGTTAGAAATTTATAAGATCTGGGCAAAATAGGTTGTATAATTTCTTCATAATTTGAGTAATTTTATAGAATGATGCATACAGTATGTGATTATTTGTTAATAAAAAATCTTTCTCAAGTGAGAGGGGGGCCCCATAACCTAGTTGTTAGAGCATCATGCTTTGAACAGTGACGTTTCTCACTTTTTGTCAGTGCAGGTTCAAGTCACACTGGAACCTAAGCTGGTTTTTTTTGTGAGAAAATTTCAAGTGATAGTTTAACTCTTTGTTCTTATTTGTTAATAGCTTTATTTACTGTTTTCTTTAAGGTGGGAGAAAGATGGTCAAATAAGCAAAGAGGTAAGGCAACACATTAATAATAATAACAAGAATGTTGATAATAATGAAAATATAAAAATGATAACAGGGATTTTTTGGCCACTTTTTGGAGCTATTATTCAACCTCATTCCCAGTCAGAAATACAATCTTTTTTCCCCCAATTTTGGCCTTTAAAATTCCAAATCCTGTGAAGCTAAAATTTTGACATGTTAAGTTCAAATGTCCGCTTTTATCAAAATGAAAGTAGCAATACAAACATAGCCTTAACATACCTGTCAAGTGACCTGTTTTCTACGTGTTAGACTCAAAATTTTAGGCCATAACCGCAATTCCAAAGTCTGCCGTCGGGTTCCTGATTTTGTTAAGTTCACCTGGAAATCACCCACAACTATGTCGGGAAATATACTCCCAATGCATCTGGATTCTCAAATAAACCACTTTAGCATGTGTCTACTAGGCCGCACTTTTCAACCAATTTATTTTCTTCTAGTGTGTCCATTCTTAGTTCTTATGTTCTAATGCAATTCCACAAAATAAAATGAGAAAATAAATTCATTTATTTGTAATCAGACATTGTAAATCTTTAATTCAAATGTCATGTACATGGTTTTGCTTTGAGTTTATGTACTTCAGGAAATAGTAAATTTTAGAACGGATACCAAACCCAACTTGCATTATGGAAATTTCAGAATTTTATGAAAGTAGTAATGACCGTCATATAAAATGATTAATTTACATAAAGGTGTATGTCAATAATATTTATGATGAAATACTTATTTGACGTGGATAATATAGGTATCATTTATTATGGCACCTGATCCCACCTCTTGGTTTCCAGAGGCCCATGTTTGTCCATTTTTACCAGATTTGTATCTGTGTCCTGGACATCTTAAGGATTTAAACTTTGGTAATTGAGATGTTTTATATTTCAAATGAAAGAATTTGATGCAAAGTAACTTTTCAGATTTGCATCTAGATTTCTAGACACATGTAATAGCATTACAATTTATATATTGTTCAGATAAATTTTCCATATGATTTCAACTTTACAGTAAAACGAATTTCAAATCTATTTAATTCTTTAATCCTTAATCTATATGTGCATGATGTAATTATGTATACTATGATAATATTTTTTTTATATTTTTATATATTATTATTGTAAGATGTTAATATATACTTTTTTTTTTTAATTTCCCAAATTAGCCCAAAACGCTGCTAAATTTCCCAATTGCACTGGCCCCGGCACCATTCCCAAAATACTAAAGAAAACCCTGGATGTAGTAAATAAAGTGAAAAGTCAGTTCATCATTATCAAAGATGTTTCATAAATTTGTGGATATGTAGCCCTTTTGGGCATAAAATTCCTCAAACACATCTTGTTTTCACTTACTACTAAAAAAAAACAAAACACCACGATACCATAACTGTTTATTAGCTAAAGATTACATCATGTACATGTCTGAAAAAAAAGTTATTCTGCTTCAACTTTTACATGAAAAAGAAATGACTATTCTCTATTTATATTGTACTATTTATTTATTATTTTGACTGATGTATAGGCATGGGAGAAAGCTGGAGCCCAGGGCTTGTTAGGTGTAAATATTCCTGAGGAAGACGGAGGTGTTGGTGGCGATGTGTTATCAACTGCAATCACATGGGAGGAACAGTATGTACTACTTTGTGTGTTGTAAAAAATCCCGCCAAGATATTTTCAATTATATATGGATATGTCACCAGTTTTAGATGCAGTGCCAAGATTTTGTGGCCTGTGCTTTGGATGGAAGCCAGTACAATGAGGGTTTCTTTTATGTGCCACATCTTTAATGACTCTGGACCTTTTCAGGGTTTTCTTGTACTCTCGTCTTCTGTGTCTCTGAGTCATTATATCTTTTCTAGATACAAAACATGTTGTCTGATTTGAAATTTGATTAGAATATGTATTAAGTCCCCTTTGGCTTTACTCAATAGGACCCACAAAATGTCTTGTTTTAGGTCAAAGGGAATCGGTAATCTGTAAGTTGTTAGAGCATTACACACCAAATCACAAAGTCTCAATGCTAGTCATATGTCGGGATAGTTCTGATTCACAATAGAACCAGAGTTTGACATTTTACTTGAGAAGACCAGATTTTCTCTTCCATAATCACACTCTCTACCTCTGTATCAATGAATAATTGATGAGTGGCATAAAATGCCATTAAAATAAGTAGTATAACTAAATAAACCCACTGTGGTATATTTAAATAATCTCTTGGGTTTCTTTATACAAAATAGATTTAATGCACATAAAAGTAAAAAAATTTCCATTTTCTTTACACACGTTGCAAAGGTAAATATGAAAACCGGAAGAACATATAAGGAATAAAATCGAAAAGGCGCGAATAAATGCAGGATCATAACAGTAATCCGGACTAACTAGAAAGTTCCCTTTTGGAGTAAGCAAAGTTTTTGACTGGGACATGTACACCCCTGTTTTTTGTTTTTCTTTGTGGACCATACTTGATTATTTTTCCCAGCCCTCTCAGTCCATCCTGACCATTTTAAAATTTCCTTCTGCAACCATAAAATGTGTTAGTTTTTATACTTTATATCAAATTGTTTAAATGTATAGTATATTGCTAAGTTATTTATAGCAATTGATATGTTATTACAGTAAAACCTTTTTGACCACTTGTGTATAAAGACCACCTAGTCACAAAGACCATTTTTTGATGTCCCCAATAGTACCATTTGTGTACAAATCAACCTCTATATAAAAACTACCTCCCTATAAAGACTGGTTTTCTTGTGTCCCTAAGGAGGTTGTTATATATACAAGTTTCACTGTATATTGTAACATATTAGTGTCCTATTGGAAAGGTGGAATCATTAGCAAGATATACATTTAGCATTTTGTCCTAAAAATTAGCGAGAATTTTAGCGATTTTGTGATTAAAAATAGATAACTCATACCTACGATGAGGAATGAATTGTCGCTAAAATTTCTGCTGATTTGGTATATATATTGAATCATCAATACTCATATTTCATAATTCTTGTATTTTCATGGCTTTATTGACATGATAGTTATATAAAAAAGTTATGGCAGGTCGCTGTCTCCATCCTAAACATCTCCATCGTCCTTGGTAGTTGTAGAAACGTTCCCTTAAGGTGGTGGTCTGCTTTCTGTTCTGCTGAAATAGCATCTATAGCCTAGTAGTGTGCACAATAATTTTGCTGAATTTTTGTAGTTGGTATTTTACCTGACACTTTAATGTTGTTATCTAACACAGGTAGACTGTATAGTATAATAAAGTGGGTGGAATCGGCTAACTGTAAGGGGTGGAGGAGGCCAGAAAGATTAGTTTGTATGAGAAAATTGTTTCAGAAATTCCGTTCAAAGTCCTGGAAATTAGATGATTTTTATCCTGGAATATCCTGGAAAAGTCCTGGAATTTAGTTTTCAATTTTCAGTGGGAACCCTGATTATGGCAGGTCGCTGTCTCCATCCTAAACATCTCCATCATCCTTGGTCGTGTTGGGATATGAGTATAGAAGATATGTTGTTTATATATTGTAATTTTAATTGAAAAATACTTTCTCCAGTAAATTGATAAATGCAATCACCTTTTGAATATAATTTTTCACCATTAATCTTTGACAGAATGTATGCAAACTGTACAGGACCAGGATTTAGTCTACATTCAGATATTGTGATGCCCTATATAAGCCACTATGGAACCAAGGAGCAAAAGGAAAAGTTCCTGCCACAAATGGCAGCAGGGAAGTGCATAGGAGCTATTGCTATGTCTGAGCCAGGAGCAGGCAGGTTTGTAAAATATACATATAGATGCTAGTTTTCTGGATTTTTTGGTATTTTCAGGGATTATAATTCCTATCCCTAAAGTTTCGGGAGTTTGTTTACTATTCTGTGATTTAGCGAAACCCAATTTCTCTGGATCTTTTCGGTTATTAGGTAGACCCTTGAGATACATTTCCAATTTTTTTACAACTTTTTTCATTCATTGATTGTAGCTAAATCGACTTGGACATGACTGTAGGAAAGGGATAGCATGGGTATTTTATCCTTTATAATATGTAGTCAATAACACCAGAAAGTATGGCAGAATCAATTTCAGAGCATCTTTACTTTCAGAGTTTCTTGGGGCCTAGGCGGCCTTTGTTGTTTGAGATAGTAATTTCAGTAATTTTTCCAGTATGCCACTAGCATTGATATTACAAGGTTCTAGTGGGGTTAAAAGTTAAATGTAAAAACTAAAAATATAGGCATAGAATCTATTGTGCCAGAAAAATAAAAAATTAAACTATTGAGATAGGATAGTTTTGCATTACAGAATTCAGGACATTTAATTTACTGGAAAAATATAATAGAAGTTTGTTTCATTAAGGTAGCGAGATGAAATATATGTTATATGTTATTATTTATGGTTTTTATTTAAAGAACAACTGATTGTAAATATTATAAACATAATACCAAAATTGTTGTTTTGATAAAAAAGTTCAAAATTGCTTAAGACAATTGTATTTGTATATTATGAGACTTCATCAGTCAGGGTGGAAATTAAGAAAAAATCCTTAGGAGCCAAATGGGCTCCTAAGTTTTAAATTCTGGGAGCCCAGATTTAAACTTAGGGGCCCGTGATATTTACTTGAAAAAATTTTAACCAGTTTGTGACCTTAACATTTTTAACAACTTGCTCAGCCGGGCAAGTGCTATACTGATATTGTTCTTGCCTGCCATGAAAATTTGGTCACTTGCAAAGAAAAAAAATATTTGAGTCAATTTTGTGTTTTATTAATTTATTGTTATTTTAATAAATATATACAATGTTAATTGTCTCTGAATGATATACTTTCTATTTTGCAAGTAAATTAATTGTAAATGCATTCTGTATTGTCAATATCATTTACATCAATCATTATTATTACTATTTTACAATGTAACCACTGTGTGTTTAAATTGATGCAAATTACAAAAGTTTTCATTTTTTAAAACAATATCTATCCATTTTAAGTATCTCATTAAAACTTTTTTTCACAAAAATTAATTTTCCTTTTATCATTCATCTACATTTAATTAAGATTTTATAACTTTTATACAATGTATAGTATTAAATGTACATGTATCATCATTTTAACACATCCTGAAATTCAGTTCTGTTTGGTATCGGTTCTTTAATTGCACACACCCAACTTCCATTTCCTCCATAATCTGCAAGCAACAACACACAGTCAACACACGATGTGTTCTATGACATTTTTGGCCATGAGGAAAAGACTAACGTATTTACTTGTCAATAAAATAATTAATTTAATTTCTAACTGGTTTTTAGCAATCCATTTAAACTACAAATAGAAGGAAATGGATCACTTTCGAAACTTAAGCTTTTTGAAATGGCGAATGCAGAATGGTTGTACTTCTACTTTCATTCTGATAAAAGCGGACATTCGAATTTAACATGTCAAAATTTTAGCTTCATCAGATTGGGAATTTTAAGGACCAAAATTGGGAAAAAACAGATACTATTTCCGACTGTAAACGGATCGAATAACGGCCCAAAAAGTGGCAAAAAAATTCCTGAAATCAATTCACCAAACAGGTGACTTCGTACGTAAAACAATTCGCCCAATCGTGAATTCAGTCACCTCAGGCGAACGGGCACCCGTTAATTTCGACCCCTGTCAGTTGAGCTCGAATTTAAAATAGTTTTAGAGTTCCAAAACGGAAAGTTGTATCAAGCAAGGATAGCATGTGATTGCCAAATCTTTGCTTTTATAAGCAGATGAATTTAAGTTTAAATCCTGGTCAAATGACTCGAGTGAAATGTAAGAATTTTAGGCAAGTATTGATTCTGTATATACTAAAAGATACAGTGTTAAAATAATAATTGTATACATTGTAAACACTGAATCCCATATGCTTACATACAATACAATAGGGCTGTGTATCGTGACTCAAAAGTATATCATGATATATCACGGTGAATGAAAAGTGTATCACTGTGTATCACAATATCACAATATATCATATATTAGGAATATTCAGCGTAGCATTAAAAATACTTCAGTGAAACTCAGAAAAAGTGGATGTAAGATTACTACTTACTCTTTACATCTTGTACATTAGTAACTTACTTTAGATAAAAGTAGTAATTTTTTTATATTACGCTTGATAGGTGACACCAACAGACACTGAAATACTTATAAAGGAATCAACATAATTCTGTATTTTATTTTTCCGAAAAATATTGATATTTTTTTTCGTATCGATATATCGTATCAGCAGAAATTATATCACAAAATATTGTTGTATCGATATATTGTTACACCCTACTATACAATATACAGTATGGAATTCCCTACTATACAATATACAGTATGGAATTCCCTACTATACAATATACAGTATGGAATTCCCTACTATACAATATACAGTATGGAATTCCCTACTATACAATATACAGTATGGAATTCCCTACCGTACAATATACAGTATGGAATTCCCTACTATACAATATACATAATGGAATTCCCTACTATACAATATACAGTATGGAATTATATTAATAATAATTACAGTATTGATGTATGCGCTGAAGCTCATTTGTAATTCATTATCTTTCTCATTGAAAGTGACTTACAAGGAATCAGGACAAATGTCAAAAAAGACGGATCAGACTATATCCTTAATGGCAGTAAAGTCTTTATTACAAATGGCTGGATGTCGGGGGTCGTTCTCGTGGTAGCAATTTCAAACACATCAGCCAAGTCTGCTGCACATGGAATCAGTTTATTTCTGGTAGAAGAAGGTATGAAAGGATTTGTGAAGGGAAGAAAACTGGAGAAAGTAGGATTAAAAGCTCAGGTAATTCAGTGGGTTTTTATGTCACCTGAGCCAAAGGCTCATTGTGACTAACTGTGTTTGTCGTTGATTTGTTGACATGGGTTATTGATGTTAACACATTTTCGACTTTTCAACTCCTTCCCAAGAACCAATTCATGTTGACTAAACTTGGCAGGCACTATCCCCTTGTTCATAATTTAGTCACTAGAAAGCATTTCTAATGACAGTTTTATAAATACAAATGGCTAATGACTTGGTGGTATATAAAAATAGATTATTGTGAGTTTTAAGATCATGGGCTCACAGAGAAAAGTATTGTCCAGAGGGTTTGAGTCTCTGTGGCTGAGTTGCAAACATGTAACGTTTAAAATCAAGAAGTATCTCGCTTCTAGTTAGCAGAGGTGTGAGTTCTGCTGGAACAGAGTGATGATGTGTGCAAGTTTGCCAGTTTATGTGTGAAGCATTTCAGTCTTTTCCGGGATTCATTGCAGCCAGATATTTTTCTTCACCATTAAAATTTGGTTGCTACTGTATTACTGTTGAATGGTCTTGAACACCATTAAAAAAACAAAACAACTGTCAAGAGCTGAGGACATTTTGTTTATAAAATTTTAATTCTCCAAAGAAATGTACATACCTAAGCATTTGTATGAATATTATAAACATAATACCAAAGTTATAATGCTCAAGACGGTCGTTTCTGTCAATTAGACTTCATCAGTTGAGCTCCAATTTGAAATGTGTATGTGTTTTCTAAAGAGAAAGTGGTATCATACAAGGCCAAATAATAAATCTAAAAATAAAGCCGAAATCCATCTAAGAGTAACCATTGTAAAAAGATGACTATCTTAGCTTTATAAAATTTTGGAATTTAAATGGTGTTATCAGTGCCAAATATTATTTTAGTATAAGATTATCAGCTGGTACCGAAGTGGTGTGTGGATATACATTGTGCCTTAGTTATGTTTGTCTTAATGTTTTGATTCGTTTTTGGCAGGACACAGCTGAGTTGTTCTTTGAAGATGTACGTCTACCAAAGGAAGCCCTTCTGGGAGAAGAAAATAAGGGATTTTACTATTTGATGCAAGAACTACCCCAAGAGAGATTGATTATTGCTGCTATGGCTCAAGCTTCATGTGAGTGGATGTTTGAGGAGACTAGGAATTATGTAAGACAGAGAAAAGCATTTGGAAAAACGCTGTCCAATTTACAGGTATCTGATTAATAAATGACATACAGTGAAACCTGTATATAGGAGCCAGCCAATATAGAGGTGGTTGATATAGCAGGTTTTACTGTATTTTATATTCATAAATTAAGCATAGAATATGGTCCTATGAACTTTGACTCATTGAAATTTTACTGTAAAAAAAAAAGATGTCTAGATAAACAGGGGTTTTCATTAACATTAAACATTGTTAGGTAGGTATCCTGCAATTATTGCTGGAGTTTTAAAGTTTTTCAAATTGTGTTGCATGGACATAGTTCTTACTGGGGTCATAGGTCATTGTTTGCAGATTTAACTTGGAAAGTAACAAAGAAAAACCAATGCTATACCATTTACATGGGATATTAAAAGTAGCAAAAAACTTGAATGTACGTGTACATATATTTCGCATAATATCAGGCTTAAGGACCAAGGCATTCCAATGAGATGAAATGCCAAAAATAACCAAAGGTATGCAGTAATATCCCTTATGTATTTGTAAGACTGTCTTTCAGTACTTTGATTTAGAAATGAAGTTTTTGTTCTTCTGATTTTATTAGTCCTGTTGGACAAGTGCTCAGAAATTTCTGCAAAATGTACTGGTACTGGACAAATGTTATTATTGAGCCCTGTTGAATAATATTTAAAGAAATAAAAATAGAAAATGTTATATAAAAAGTAATAGGTACAGAAATACAGAAAAAATAAAAAAGACCAGAAAAAACAAGATCAGCTCTTTCTTAAAACAATGATTCACAAACATAAAGTACATGAAATATTTAAGCAATTATAATTATCATCAGAAAATTACATGTATTACATGCTTGAGTATTGTCTTCAATGGTGCCTAGTGCTGCCATGTTTACAAAAAATTGTAAACGTTTAAATGAGGTCTTCTACACGAAACGACACGTTTAAACGCCGACATCCACATCATCACATGTACTGATGTAGAAGTGATCTGGGAACGATTTTTGAAGATGTTATTCAATCGTAATTTTTTAGATTACACAATCTCAGTTTGTTAGATATAATAGATAAACTTTAGTCTTCTTATTTCTGATTGCAAATCTGTTGACTTACATAGAGTAAATCAGAATATGAATGTGGTCAATACCTAAGGTTTCACAGCTTCGCGGCACCGGGGAATCCCATCAGTGCTCTTCTTTAGACTAAACTAGATCATATTCCCGACATCATAGAAAGATAGTTTTACCATCCAATGAAAATTAAAGTTTTTATTTTGCCCGTACTGCCTTAACTTCCGATTTCTGCCTTGATCGAGGTAACATGTCAAAACAAACTCTTGAAGACTTAGAAATGGAGGATTATATTGAAAATTCGGAATTAAACAACGATTTTATTTTTATTAAGAAAGTATACTTTCTTCTTGTATTAATTTACATCAATATCGAGTCAGGCACATATTTCCAATTGCGGCGAAAAACTTTTAACTTTGGAACAAGTCCCTTACTTTTGCATAGACATCGAGGAGTCACTAAATGTGACGCGGTTACTGGTTAGTTGGCTATCATATCAGAATGTCATTTCCAATAATAAAACTCATAAACTTTATCAAGTATGTCCCATATGAGTCAGCATGTAAATAATTCCTATGTTTTGACAATATATGAAGATAATCATAAATATTTTTGATTTTCGTTTAAACGTAACAACATTTTGTAAATGTTTAGTAGTAAAAATCGAAACTATACCGTGTACATGTTTAGACGTGGCAGCACTAGATGGCACTAGGCCCAGAACAAATTCTGTAACACTTTAGGCCATTGTACTAATGTCTGTTTAATTTTAGACAATACAACACAAGTTGGCTGAGATTAAAACAGAGACATGTGTTGGACGGGCATTTATAGATCAGTGCCTAGAAATTCACAATGAGAGAGGACTTGATTCAAGTACTGCTTCAATGGCAAAATATTGGTAAGAAGAATTTAATATACGATATTTATCATATGATCTATGCGTTATGCAACTTCACAACAGATCACACGAACATTTTATATGTAACATGTATAATATAGCCTAGCAGCGAATGGATTGGCTAATGTGCGATAAACTGAACTGCTTTTATTTACTACGTATGCAGAGTTCATATGAAGGTTGGCAATGACGTCATTTGGCATTTGTGACATCACTTGAACTTGAATGGGGACACCCTTTAATATTTTGTTGTTTTCAAGTTGGTAATTTTGCTAAATTTAACATCTGATAAAGTATGCTTAGATCTGATGTTGAAAATACTGTATAATGTAGATGAAATATATGTATCAAAACATAAGCAATATTTACAATACATTTTATGCACTTATTTCTGCGCAAGTATTTGCCCTAGTTGGAACAATTTGGTCAACTCGATAGAAAGAAATATATAAAGAAAATTGCATTTAAATTGCATATGCTAGATCATATGATAAGAAATAATTAGTCGCGAGTTTCCATTCATATTGTATTTATGATACTTGTTATGAATGTTTCTTTTTATAAGCATCCGGCTCGTATCATAAGCATGGTTTGAATTGAAACTTGTGACATATCCTACATTTGTTACTGCTTGCAGTGGTTTAGGCCACTGTTAAAAAAAAATGGTTTCATGTTGCCTGTCCATGCCAAGGTGTGGGTAAATTATTTTTTCTTTTCAAGAAAAGGAAATCAAACAAAGCAAGAAAGTTATACTGTAAAAACTGCCTCATTCAATGTATACAATTTGTAAATAATGTAAATTCTGGCATATACAGTTAGTGTGAAGAAAGATTGATGTGTGTATCCATGTATATATTAATAGCTCACCTGGTCTAGGCAGGAGCTTCAAGTTTGTGATTCAAGCCTGAATCAATATTTTAAAGAAACAAGTAAATAAAGATTGGTTGATGGAACTGGACCTGAAAAAAAAATCTGGATACCAAAAAAAATGTGAAAAAGTAATTTGGTTTGCAGCATTTTGGATGGGTAGGCAGGCAACATCAAGCAATTTAAATTTTCTTTTAGGCCTTACTTGTAGAGTTTTTTGCCTTGAAATTTAATTCCAATTTTTTTTAATGAAATTTGGGTTTTTTAGCCCACCTGACCTGAATTGATATAATTTGTTAATCCCCCCCCCCCCCCCCCCCCCCCCCCCCCCCCCCCCCCCCCCCCCCCCCCTTTTTTTTTTTTTTTTATGCATGCCTATAAAACAATATGGCTGCATGGCTGTTGTTACTATAGATACGACATAGGAAAATTATAAGAGATAGAAAGTGTAAGAAGAAAAAAATGCTCAGTGCACAAAGATCAACTAAAAGTCTGCCAGTTTGAAATTTTCCAGTGGCTCCAACTGAGAGTTGCTTCCCATTTTATATCAATTTTTCATGACCACAAACATGCGTTTACATATGTTAGTCAAATGAGTGACATTGTCTTAAAAAGATGGTCTGGAATCACTATGCTCTTTCCTACCCGTGGTCTCATGTGACCAAAATCTCTCGTAGTTAATGAATATTTATGAGGAGTATGTGTTGTCCATTTTATCCAATCACAATGTAGTTGTGATCGGCAACGGAAATTATTGCATAGTCTGTTGACCCAATACAATAATAACCTCGATCTGATCAGTTGACGAATGCGAGCACCATTTACTTGCATAGGCTGAGTCTTCATGAATATTAAAGATATGTACAAGAGATTTCGGTTGCATGAGACCACGGGTAGGAAAGAGCATAATGATTAACGGCGATTGGTGAGCAATAAATGATTAAATGAGCCTCTTCTTTTTCTTTCCCTGATCAATCTGGCATTGTTATTTTGTTTTATGAAACAAAGGAAAATCAGTTTTGAGTCAAAATCAGCTTCAAGTGAATTAGGGGGTCGTTTTGCAATGTAGTTTTACATGTTTAAATTGCGTAGTCTCTCTTCTCTAGTCCAACTAGAATTAAGGATGTGAGGAAATATTTAGGTTGATCTGCTATTGGCTGATTGCTTTTTGGTCGGTACATTGTAACTTGGTTCCATCCTCCACCAATAACTGGAAATACAAAACTAAAAAGCATGTGTAGTATAACAAGATTTTTTCATTTTCAACATGTGATTGTTTCAGGTGTTCTGATTTACAAAATTCCATTGCTACACGCTGTTTGCAGCTTCATGGAGGCTGGGGTTATATGTGGGAGTACCCAATAGCCAAGGCATTCGTGGACAGCAGGGTGCAGCCTATCTATGGAGGAAGTAATGAAATAATGAAAGAACTTATTGCTCGTCAGATTGTGACCAATAAATAAATCTGCACCATTAACTGATTCTAAATGAAGCCCTTTCATCATTAATTAAAAATAAAATGAAATTTTCTGTACTATTTTGCGACTCAATTTAGCTGACAAAAGTTAAGAGAGTGCTGATCATTTTTTATAAGATCATATATTTGTTCTTTTTTCTGTATGAATATTTATGTACCTCAAATTCAACACATTTTTTTCTGCTAGTCTGTGATATATAAACAATATTTTTTCAAATCAGTCAAAACATAATTTTAACATTTCTCGGGGATTTTATGAAATGTGTATATTAATTGAAGTGCAGGTAGTATTTAGAACAAAATATTTGCTTAAAATTGGCTGTTATTTAGTATAAAATGTAAAAGATTGTGAAAATGAAAAATCATAAAGCATAATGTAAGTTTTACTCCAGGATGTTCTTTGATTGTTTGCAGATTCTACAAAAATAACACTGCTTATTATTTTTCTTATTTTCTTTTTATTTTATATCAAAGCTACAATTAAGCATGCTTAGTGCTGATATGCTTCCATTTTATTTTTTAAAGGATTGCCTCAATATATTTTGTATATACATATCTAGGTTTATTTCCTTTTCATTTAAGCTGTATATTATACGAATTATAAATGTTTATGAAATCTTTATGGTGCTGTGATTATCAAAGATTATTTAATTGTATCAACAATTGAACTTGAATACAGCCAGAATATATGTCTCATCTTTGCTTCAAATTAATGAAAATTCTTGTTTTTTACCTAGTCGAACAGATTTCTACATACATCTCACAAAAATATGAAATATACAACAATTAATTGTCTTAGTTTAACATTTCTAGTGGAAACTTGGTGCACAGTATCAAAGTGAGATTCATATCGTATGTACATTTCTGTCTAATTGTTGGAAGTTTCAATCATACACCATGTACACTGTACTATGCTTTTTCATATTATTTTGTCATAATAGTTTACAGAATAAGAATAAATTATTTATTTTCATTGTTGACTTTTTCATTATGCATTATATAAATGTGTATTATATATTTTGGATATTTTTATTCTGTGCACGGGTATTGCTCAGTTGTTAAGCTCTGTGTGAGGAATAGTTGTGTGAAAGGAGCATAGCTGGTTTGAGTTGAGGTTCCACTGAAGTCAAATTTGACTGATTTTTTAAAAACCAAAATTTTAATTAATTGTAGAATATTATACCTTATTTTATACCTCAAATTGTGCAGGATTTTGTAATAATGAATCACAATATTAAAAATCTGAAGCCAAAAAATGCATGTGGCGATATAGTAAAATCCGTGTAACCTGGTGAGGTGGCATCTACACAAATGGTATTATTGGGGAAGTAAAAATGGTCTTTATGACCAGCTGGTCTTTATACACAACTGGTCCCTAAAGCAGGTTTTACTGTATGTCATAACTATTCTGGTAAGAGTAATCACTCCTACTTCTCATCATATCTATGAGTTTCCAGTGAAAAATAAAGTGCAAGCCCCTTATAACCGAAAAGTGAAGTTTCTTTAACATTTGATTTTAAACCTCTTCTGAGAGACCTGCAACATTTACTTTTGATGCAGTGCTTGGAAAATGAAAACTCTACCTTTTTAACATGATTCCTTCAATTTGACTGTTGAATGTCCCGACCTTTCATCATTATATAAGATAAAGGCTGAGTGGTTAGAGCATCAAGCTTTAAACCGTGAAGTCTCACTTTTAGTCAGCAAAATTCAAGTCCCACTCGAGAAAGTTTGCCAGTTTATTTGCAGAAGACCGCTGGTCTCTTCAGGGATGCTTTCTGTCACTAAAATCTGGACGCAACCAAATGACTGAACAGTCGTTGAGTGTGGCATAAAACAACATTAAAAATTCTCAAGTAGATAAAAAAGATACATTGTATAATTTTGTATTTAAATAACTAATTCATTTATATGACAGTAATTTTATTATGAAAAGGTGAATCTTAAGATGTTTCAAACTTTTAGGTATGTTGTAACCAGTACAAGGGGTAGTCTGGATGATAAATGGGACTAATTTTGTACCACGTGATACCTGATAACGTTTGTTAGGGACTATTTTTTCTATTAGTGATGGAATGATACTAGCAGACGATATCCCGCCGTAATGTCATTTCAGCGGGAAGGTTAATGAATATATAATGATTTAAAATTTCGAATACAAAAGTATTAATATTCAGGATGTCTACGATACATATACAAATCTGGTGATATAGGACAAACACGGACCTATGGAACTTCAGAGGTGGGATCAGGTGTTATAGAGGAGTAAAAAACCAAGGTCAAGTTAATCATTTTTTTCTTTGTTGACACGAAGTGAAATTTGTAACAAAAGAGATACATACGATTTTCTCATTCAGAACTTTAGAATTACCTCGGCCAGATGTATCCTATTGTGCGATGAGATGACAGAGAGCAACGCATCTGCTTTACTCCTGTTGATTGGAAAGGACACATCCCTTTATGACAAACGCGGCGATTTCAATTTCCATATCACGAATTTCCCGTTTCTAATTAGTAATATTCCATCTTCTCCTGTGTATAGCGATTTCATTTCACAACTTATACGTTATACCAGCCCTTCGTCTTGTACCTCGTCAAACGATGGGAACCTGTCTCCTTCACACGGCGTCTGAACTACACCATACTCTGAGCTAAGGAAGTCTGAACTCTTCAGAGTGGATTAAGTCGAACAGAAATGTTCTCTAACAAAGAATTCGACGACTAAAACAATGTATGAACACCAGAAATAATTTGATTTTTGTGACCCTGATGTTGTCAGAGAACTTTTCCGCCTCCACGAAAATTTATACAATGCAATTGCTACAGCCAACAAAGCATCTAACTACTCCATATGTGTCTGCAGGAAGTAGTCGAATAAAGGAACTTGGACTCGATACACTTCTTGGTAATCCAACATACAATCTCACCGTTTCTGAAATTCCGTTTCGACTTCCTTTGGAATACAGACAGATGGCGCAGAGTTTGACTTGCCATAAATTTATTGGATTCCGATCCATTGCAGGTTCATCTGGATAATTCATCAAACCTTTATCCATTTTACTCACTAAACTGCTTATATATATCAAGCAACGAAGTACCTTACAGCACCTTACCCAAGAAACGGCGTCAATCTGGTGTGGATCCTAAAGAATTCAAAAGAATAGCTGGAACATATAAAGTCTCCAAATTTTCAAACACATAACAAGCATCAAGTCGTTTTATTTGTCGACCATTTACACAAAAGTTCCTCATCAGAAACTTAAAAACAGACTCACTATTACACGAAACCCCTTTGTTTTGATTTGAATTGATTTTTTGTTTTACGCCACACTCAACAATCTTTCAGTCATATGGTGGCGTCCCGTTTTTATTGGTGGTGGCGAAACCCCGGTTACCCGGGTAAAGACCACCGATCGTCCGCAAGTAAACTGGCAAACTTTCCCACATAATTCGAAACGACCCTAGCGGGATTCGAACCAAAGGTGAGAGGCCTTGTGATTTAAAGCGCAATGCTCTAACCACTCGGCCACGGAAGCCCCCCTCGAAACCCCTTTGTATACAAAGATGGAAGTTGCAGATATTTACAGAAGACAAGTAAGCTGATGACCGTTTAATGTAGATGCTCGAGTTTCTATTAGACAACATCGTGATATTTGCGGAAAAGGATTTCCAGCAATTAGCATGCCATTGGATACCAATTGTGTCCCTCTCCTGTATGGCAACATCTTGTATTAGTATGAAGCAAAATTTATAGTCTCTGCTCTCAACAGGAACATTTAACATATCGGTTCATTTATACTTAGATATACATCAGCGACGTCCTACTTATAAATGATTCATTATTTCAGAATTATTTCGGCCAGATGTATCCTGTTGAGCTTGCGATGACGATTTAAATTTCCATATTACAATATTCTTCCCGTTTCTGTGTAGTGACGTCCACCTATTCATGCATTTGGCGTTTTCATTTCACAGCTCGTATATATTTTAAATTGGAGCTCAACTGATGAAGTCTAATTGACAGAAACGATCGTCTTGAGCATTATAACTTTGTTATTATGTTTATAATATTCATACGTTATGTCTGAACATGCTCTTCTCATGAATGTTTTCCTGTGAGAGCCAAACGTGTCGGAAATAAACTACTCACACAGTGTTACGTTGTTGAACGCTTGAAATCATTAGTAATAATGTTTTTTGGTCAAAACAGGGACCGTGTTAAACAATATGAAGTCCCACTCTCGGGAATGTTAGATGGTATTCTGGAGCAAAACCATATACAGTCACCCATTTAACATTAGTGACAGGTGTGACATGCTAACAAAAGATTCTTTCTGGACACCTAATCCAATCCCCTTTGGGATTCGCCATTTTATATATGTAATAAGTTGTATTATAATGGAATGCGTTTCGATTATTCATTGGTACTTTTTTTTACTTTGACATTCTTTAATTTATTTCTATTAGGTTCTTTTGACAGAATAATTGATATCTGTTCTTTATTTTCATTTATGTCTGTTTGTCATTATGTAGGTACATCATAAAACAGTCTTAAAAATCTGCTTAAATGAATACAACATCGCTGATGATATAAAATGTTTTATAACAGCATCTTGTTCATCAGGTGAAGTGGAATATATACTTACTTTTTATTACTAAATGTCCTGTTTTTATTTTTCTTTCATGTCCTCTTTCGTTCCACAAACACATTTGTCTATCAAATATACGACGAACTATTTGTGATTATGTCTGTCTTGTATATAAAAGTAAATTTACCAAAATGCTACTAGTTCGGAGGGAAATATACAAAACTGAAGGATACTGGAGAGCAAGTCCAAGGACCTCCGACAAACCCGTAGATTGGATGTAATACAATTAGCTGGCAACTCATGCCGATCGGTCACATCCACCATAATTCCAGTTAAATGAAAATTAAACAAATGAACGTTACACTATGTATGGATCTTACAAACAGAATCATTATATCGGCTGCAAAATTTGCGAAATGTTGACTTAACCCTTTCACCCCTGAATATCCGAATGCTATGCTTTTCCCTATTGTTAAAGATCAGTCTGTTATGGTCTAGAGGGTTGAAAAGGTTAAAACGAGATTCGATACATTTTTGCGCCAACTTATTACATTGTGAACATTGTATTGTGTGAATGCAGGTTACTCGGTGGATGCATGGAAATTGTTACTAGTTTTGCTTAAAGGCAACGTATTTTTTCAAATATTACGCAGTCGTCACGGATTTATATATCTTTTGTAAAGGCACCGTTTCGAATGTCTTGTCACTAATCTCACTAGTATGATTTTGATGATGAATTTTAATCATTATTTTGGACATGATTCTGGACACATATTGGATGTGACCGTCCCACAGAGGATGTCCATTCATTCATTCTTTGACCTGTCTCTCTTTTCCAAAGATTCAGCATTTCAAGGTTGTCTAGTGGCAGGGCCTACACACTAGCAGACGGAATGGTGCGGCTTTTATTGCTATCAGAACATACTTGGCTGGTTATGCATGGTGAAGTAAAGGTCGCGGGTTTTATGAAACTTATATGATTACCACAAATGATTACCACTTCATGCAGTCCCTGATCCCACCTCTGGATCTTTTGAAAGTCTATGTATGTCCAGTGTTCAGTAAATTTGTGTAGATTCTCTTGGCTCACCTGACGGTTTATATTTTGGTAGCTGTTATTCATTATATTCTTTAAAAACAATTTAACCTATGCCAATTTTTTGTTAAATTGATCATCTCAAAAATATATTTTGGGTCAAAATTTTGCTTAAAATGAACTCACTGCATGCCACATATTATTTAATCAGTGCTTGAACAGAAAGTTCGGTTTTATAAGTTCATGATAATGATAATTAACACGTGTTTTAGAGAATATATCATTATGTTCAGTGCATCTTCTTCTGCATCATCATCATCATCATCTATCTCTCTTTGTCTGTCTATCTCTCTCTGTCTGTCTGCCTCTCTCTCTATCTCTATATATATATATATCTCTCTCTCTTTATTGGTGATTTACTTGTATTTGACCGATACGAAACAATGGAAAGAACTACAGATTTATATTTAGCTAAACTGCCTTTTCCATTTCTTAATGTATAAAAGAAGACAAAGTTATGTAATTTGATATCCCTAAAGTTGTGTTTGACTGTTGTGGTTGTCTCACTAAACATAAATAGTTGGTACGTAAATAAAAAATTCGATGTGTGATAATGATACTATAAATCTCATTAAAATTATCATGAAGCAGCGCCGTGGTTGTTATTACAGTTATAATTTAGTACTGAAAATAACTTAAACACCTAAAAAATTTTTCTCTTTTACCCCCTCCTCCTCATCCACCTCATCATCATCATCAATATCGTCATCATCATCATTATCACCAATGTCTCGTAATCATCCGTGTCATCAATAGCTTCGTAGTCATCATCATCACCATTGACATCATCATCATGTCGTCATCGTCATCATCCGTGTTATTAATATGATCGTCGTCTCATTATCATCATCACCATCATCACTCTCAACATAACTGTTGCATTGTATTATTCTCAGTATCATCATTGCTAAAGTTTTTCTAATAACTGTGATACAGTTATATTCAACTTTTTACTTAATATACATGAAATGTACACCCGCTACTGCTGCAGGTTCTGTTCTGCCATTTCAAAACCAAATATAAGTAAAGTAATGTAAATTACGAATTACATGCATTTAGATTTGCATCGAAACTCCTGAACTCTACTGCTTATCCAGGTCACTTGTCACCAAATAAAGCCTGCGTGTGACACAGTATTACCTAAAAAATAAATAAATAAAGCAAGATCGTATAATTACACACGTATAAGGTGACTTTATTAGTAAAGGTTCTTACGGCAAAGACAATACCAGGTTATATATAATCTAAATAAATGAACCACTTAAAGCTAGCAATTATTATATTTATCGGTATCATTATTTAATTAGTAATATAATTATTTAAATAGTTCAATATCTTAAACTTATAATTATTATTTTCATTTTTCACATTTTCAATTTTGTCCATATGTTTAGCATTAGTATTTGTATAAGTAAACTCAGGCTCTGCATGACTGTATAGATAACACAACAAGATTTGAATTAGGAATTAGGAATTCTAACACTTCTCTTCAATACGGAATCGGGTCTCGCTAGAACCTGAGTACTCAGAATTTTGAAAGAAAATGGAAGACGAACGGCTTTTTAGCAAGTCATATTTTAACCGTTTATTTTCACTTCTGGACATATACCGCTGTCGTATTACTAAATACTGAATGGGTATGCTTAAACAGACATTAGCTGTGTGTACCAAAACATTTATTTTGATTTTTTTTCTACTTTTACTATTTTATCTGATGCACAGTAACAAGTTAAGAGCTATATACAAGCGAATTTTACAAAATATATAGGAATTTAAGAATTCATATGTCTGTGTTTATCTTTTTTTTTGTTATTGTATATGAATCTAAGTAGTAAAAAAGAAAATAAAAAAAACCACCAATGAGTACTTTATCTGTTGAAGGTAAAACGTAATTATTTTTTCATCCATTTACACACCAACGTCAATAATGGATGTTTTTAGTGTGTCACACGTGACATGCCATGCGACCTGGATCTACGTAACCTTTATTTCAAATGCAAAGCACGAGAAAAAGGGAAAGTCTTAACTGTTTGAATATCCCAGGGTATTCCGTTTTGCTAGTTTTTAAGTCCTGTCACAATCACATCGAGGCTGAGAATGAAATGATTGAAACTCTCTTCGGGACGGTCATAAAATTTGTCCAGAATCAAATCTAAATAATGAGTATCGTTCACTATCAGAATACATGTAATGATAAACAACATAGCAAAAAGACATTTAGGATAACTAAATGGTCTTTATACAAAAAGGTCCCTAACTCCTTCGTAATATTTCCATAAAAGTTCAAAATTTTTAAATATTATAAACATGATACCAAAGTTATAAATGTTTTGCAAGTTTTATCGTCGGCAGATTGACCTCGTTTGTAGTAACCGACTAACATTTTACTTTCTGATGGCGAGTTACTTTCTTGAAGCAGACTAAAATCAATGTTTCATATTAAAACAGTAATTGACGACAGAAAACCGGGATGAGAGCATTAAAGCATAACGTTGGTTTGAGTTGAGATGGAACCTAAGCTTAGATTTTAAAAAAGTTTTCCAGTTTACTTGCAGAAAGCCTGTGATTCTTTCACCGGTATTTTGTGACTGTATTTTATCCCATTGTTCACATATTTTCCTCCATTTTAACAGGGAATGATTTCCTTGTCAATCTCCAGGGTATTGACAAGCCATAGTCTACGTGGTATGGCGTCACAACACAATTTATACGATGTAGAGTTTCTGTGGCGTCTAAAATGCAGTGCATAATGTCAGGTTTCATTTGCGTAATCTATAAATAATTTGGCTTTAGAAGTAGGGCAAATGATATTGGTAAGAAGTGTGATGTTGTGGGTGTATGACTGGGAATTCATACATGCATTTAAAACATGAAAGAAAAATAATCAACCCCTACCTTGAGGGTATGACATTCAAGAATCTTACACTCGGATTGAGATTCCTTTGTCATACCCTCAAAGTAGGGGTTGATTATTTTATTCTCCCCCACTTTTAAAACTGACACCAATATATAACTGAAAAATGGTTGAAGTTAGTGTTAAAGCAAAATTTAAGATGAAAAAAAAAATGTGACTGGGAATTATATTTGAATTTATCTAGATTAAATGGATTCGGTGTTGACCGATCGACGTTGGATGCAAACTCAAATCTGTGGACCTTTCGGAAGATTGTTGGTTCTCAAGTATTTACCAATTTGGTATATATTCCCTATGACCTTTTGTATTTTGAATAGGATCCCGTGTAAATAAATAATTCCCCTTACGTCACACAGACATATTTGTTATTTTATGTCCTTTCTGCAGCGCAGGAATGCGCAAGACAGATATAAAACTGGATACTTTGCAATATATAAAAATTGATTAACAAGACAAGAGACGGACAGTTTAAATCAAGTATTTCTGCTGTGTCATGAAATATAAAAAAAAGCAGAAACAAAGTGATATATATGACTATAAAGATGGCATATACGCTGATCTGTCAAATAGCGCTGAAAAAATCAATAAATGCAAAAACCAACTAAGGTTAAAGTTGATATCACTTTGGTATTATGTTTATAATATTTATAACCAATAGGTCGTATACCACTGCTGGTGGACCGTTTGAGTCCCCGAGGGTATACATAAACCTAGTACCTGGTATTTCGGTACCAGCTGTTCATCTTATACTAAAGTAATATTTGGCACTGATAACACCTTTTAAATTCAAAAAAATTTCTAAAGCTAAGATAGTCATTTTTTACAGTGGTTACTCTTAGACGGATTTCGGCTATACTTTTAGAGATATTGTTTGGCCTTGTACAATACCACTTTCTCATTAGAAAATACACATAACTTTTAATTGGAGCTCAACTGATGAAGTCTAATTGACAGAAACGATATCGTCTTGAGCATTATAACTTTGGTATTAAGTTTATAATATCGATATGTCTATAAAAGAAATTGTTAGAGTGTCTTGATGAACGACATATGGAGGCCCACAGGTCTTAGTCTCATAGTTTGACTTTTGCGTATGCAGAAAGGATTTTGTATGTGGTACTTTTTTGCTTTTTATCTTATTGAAGCCTCACAATCGAAAGCCAATAATTCTTTGAATAAAATTCAAGTTAAAATGTTCTGAATACCGTAAATCCGGATTTTTTTGAGCATTTATTTTCGCGATAAACAAGTTCTAAGTTTATTCGCGAAGTAATAGTTTCGCGATTTCGAATGCATATTTCGTCATACCCTTACCATACTTCATTACGCGATTGTTATTTTCGCGAGCGAGAGCTCGTGAAATCACGCGTAAATTACATTCTCGTGAGTTAGACCTGATTTATAGTTACTGTAGTACATAGTACAATTTATCGAGGTATTGGAGCAAATTTAATGAAAATCACAGAAACCAAAGTATTAGAACTTTACGATGTCCAGAAGACATGTATACAAAATAATCAGGAACTCTTATCTTCGTCTCGAGCCGGCCCGGCTCAGTCGGTAGTGCTCTCGACTCTTTATCTTGAGGTCGTGAGTTCGAGTCCAGCCGGCGGGAGGATGGTTTCCTGTCCTTCGCATGAGACAGTAAAAACCTAGGTCCCATTTCACAATAGGTGTCGGCATGTTAAAGAACCCTCATTGCTCAATGGCCGTAAATACCGAGCATAGGCCATAATTTGAAGCCCTTCACCGGCATTTGGTGACGTCTCCATATGAGTGAAATTTTCTCGAGTGGGACGCTAACAACAATAAACAAACAAACAAAACTTATCTTCGTCCCACAATGTGCATTGTGCAAGATTTTTGACATATTTATTGTTGTGCAAAATGAATAAAACAAACTTCTGATAGCAAAAATTACATATCTTAGTGCACACCCCCTTGTTGGCCAAATATATATTATTGCACGTACGTAGTCTTCGAATGGCAAATATCTTACATTAATTCAAAACATTAACTTCGATATCATTAAATACTTGTGCAATTATAACGAATACCTGATTATAGGATTACATCTACATTTATATTTTAAAAACTAGCTAATTAGAATATGAAAAATCTCAGATACCAAAGTATAAATCAATAGAATGTCCAGGACATAGATACAAATCCGGTAAAAATGGACAAACACGGACCTCTGGAAACCAAGAGGTGGGATCAGGTGCCATGGATGAGTAAGCATCCCCTGTCGACCGGTCACACCCGCCGTGAGTCCACAGTCAAGTCCAATTAATTACGTGAGGAGTGAATCCTCGTCACAATTGGTACAGACGTCTCAACAACCGCCAACGAAAAAGAAACTCAACATTTCACTTAGTGAAACAGAGTAATCTCAAACAAGACCATAATACCGACCAGAAAATTAGCGGAACGTTGACAATAAACGCGGTTTTCGATATCCCTGTGTCAATAATTTGTTAGTGAGTAGTTTACCTCTGTATATGAAATCTTCATATGTTGTACACGCCCTGGCATGTCGGCTCATTTGTGAAATATAAACTCCATATGCGGGTGACTGAGGGATATTACTACTTAAATGTGGAAAATTTACGATTGGAAAGCCGAAATCGTCGCGTTTGTCGTATAGCTTAGTTGCCAATATCCCGTCTGTGTCTATATTAAGTGAAATGTCTAAGTATGAAGCGTGTGTGCTTGATTCTGTTGTATCTTTAATTTCTAGTTCGCTGGGATATATTGCATTGACATTTGTATGAAAATTGCCATTATTGATTGACAAAACGTCGTCGATATATCTAAATGTCAAATTAAAGGACACCGCTAACTTTTTGATGTTTAAAACAATGACATCATACTATTGATGGCATTCCATGATTGAAATGTGGAGGATATGTATGCAGTGTTTATATACTAATTAAAATGTCCTTGCATCATATCGTTGGACTTGACTGTGGACTCACGGCGGGTGTGACCGGTCGACAGGGGATGCTTACTCATCCATGGCACCTGATCCCACCTCTTGGTTTCCAGAGGTCCGTGTTTGTCCATTTTTACCGGATTTGTATCTGTGTCCTGGACATTCTATTGATTTATACTTTGGTATCTGAAATTTTTATATTTAGTTATTTTATACTAAGGTAATATTTCGTTGGAATTGTTATATTTAAAATTTAAATTTCCCAAAAGCTAAGATTGTCAATGATCTTTTTAAGAGTGTGTACAATTTGATAGATTTGGCAATACATTTAGGTTTATTATTTCGCCTTGTATGATACCACTATTTTTTTTTCTGAAATATACATTTATCATTTAATACGAGCTCATCTGTCGAACTAATGAAGTCTTATTGACAGAAACGGTCGTGTTGAGCATGCCCCCTTTAGTAAAACTGTTACCTTGGTGTTATTAATAATACTTGAACAGTTCGCAACGCTACTGTTTATATATAATTAACTATATCAGTAATTTCATTTTATTTGGCCGAAAGTACTTTCCGCGTACATTTGATAAGCCTGAGAATATTGGTAACCGCTGACTAATGACATGTTTTAACATTGGAAATGCCCATCTCCATGGGATTTGTATATAAGATATTACATTTTTATCCAGCCCAATGATTCAAAAAGTTTAAAATTTAAGTTAGGTATTCCTATTTTTGAAATGAGCTGCACGGACAGTAGTGACTCCAATCGACACCTCAATTGTTATTGTTTAAAGTCCCACTCAAGAATTTTTCACTCATATGGAGATGTCACTAAGTGCCGGAGAAGGGGTTCGAATTTTGGCCTATGATCGGCACTTACGGCCATTGGGCAGTGAGGGTTCTATAACGTGCGATGCCTACGGGTGACACAGGTGTCATGTTGTCATGTTGTAAATTTTGTATTTACACCCACCCAGTAAATTCAAAATTTACCACATGACACCAGACCTCGATTTTTACTGTCTCATCCAAAGGGCTGGGAAAACCAGTCACCTCCGCCGAGGCTCGAACCTGCGACCCTCAGATTGCGAATCGAGCGCTCTAGAGTGGAGCCACGGCGACTCTCTCGACACCTCATTAGATTATGCATATTGACACCTAGTGACATCGGTACTATAAAACAGAATCCACAGGGATTTTCTTTCATGGTGATTTAGTACTCAAGTAATTTCGGAAAGTGCAAGTGATTTCGGCAAATGCTTCCACGGAATTTCATTATCGACACAATGATAACATGTATATAAATTCTGCATTGTGTAGAGCATGTATATGAATAATTCGAATTTACAATTTTCGTAGTCTACTAAAATGTGTGTGTCTGTAAATTCTGCATTGTGTAGTACGCTATACATGTATATGAATAATTCGTATTTAGATGTTTAGTAGTCTACTAAAATGTGTGTGTGTGTGTGTTCTTATATATTTTTCTTTGAATTGCTAGGTAGAATGAATGAGGACGGGGCTTCACAAAACCCAATTTTCGTCATTATGTCTGTAATGACGAAATAATTTTGTTTAGATTCATATTAGTTCTTTTCATTACATCAGAACGCCTGTTTGGCTAATATAATATCAATTAGCAATAATAGCTTAAACTTAAAGAAATATGTGGAATGTAAGTTAATGCGAATTTTTTACTTAAATTATTAGATTTGCTCATAAAAAATACTTTTTAGAAACCACTGAGATAGATCTTAATTGGTACCGTTATGAACATTTTCAAAGTTTCTAATTAATATCAACACATGCCCAAACTGTTATTTCCAAGTGCCGATTCAACCACACAAAGTGCCGATTTCCATATTTCCGAATATCCGAATTCACTCGGTGCCAAATTGACTTCGGTACGAGTTGACCAGCAATACTATAAATAGACACCGAAGTAACCGGACTATTTTAGCGTTTTATTTTGTGTTTTCCTCAAATAGATAAACAAAATTATAAAATTCGGGTAAATTGGATTCATTTGAAATACTTTTTATCACATTAGGATGAAAGCTAATTACTACGCATGTCAACGAACTTTCCCATGTGAGGTCGGTATGAATATTGCCCACAATACCATTTGCTTTTTTGATACATGTCCACTAATATTATTTATTATTTTCAAATTCGTAAAACTTTTAAACAAGCACGTGTAATTAATGAAAAAAAAATCACGCTCTAGCCGCCGCTAATGCTACTTTAAGTACTAGTGGTCCAATTTGAACCAAACTTGGCAAGAAGTACCTCATGTGAAACCGCTTAACGTTGCTATTGAGAAAGTATTGAACCCATAGGGGCTCCAAAGGGGCCAAATCTGGGTATCATTTCATACAGATGACAGTTAAGGACCGCTGGGTCTCTTGTTCGGAAACGTCATCGCCCATGTTTCTAAACAATCTATTAATAACACCAGAAGCTGTTACAGAAATTGCGAAATATTGGGACATTGCGATTTATGAAAGGTAACATAGGACATATACGGTCATGGTATTAAATAATCAGTGCTAAAATGAACTTAATGATCGTCGTGAAATTAAACATTGAGTGTTTGTGAAAATTACAGGTGTTACCATGGGGCGATCTCGTACAAATGTAGATTTATTCAACAATTATATTCAAAACATCGATAAGTTTGATTAATAAGAGTTCGTATTATAAATTGTTTATACTGAATGGTTGCTTATATTCACGGGAAGAAAGTTTGGCATTTCCTGAAAGGAAATTATACAATGGGATTATATTTTGCGCACAACTTTTCAATACAGGAGTGTGGTATGGTTGATCTTTCTTGTTTTCCATTCAGATGGTCATTTCCTACAGTACTCTATTGCCACTGGGAGAGTATTCAGCTTTATGTAGTTTTCAATATTAGCATGTGAGTCGTGTTCATGTATAAGAACTAAATTTTATAAAAATAACTGTGAGGGTATACGATGTCTGCTTATAAATGAATACAGTCATTGCTATAGGTAATATCATTCAAAACTACATTAGTCAGAACTCACAAGGTCCAACTACTCACACATTTATCACAGGTCTGTCGCCTGTGTATAAGTATTTTTACATCTTACTAATGCTGTATCAAATGTAAATAACATATTTACTGAAAAAAAGTTTATTAAACGCCATTAATGCAGAGAAAAAAAAACAATGAAACCGAATCTTATTAATCCCTTGAACATATACATTTTAGGATTTGTAAGCTGAATATACCCTTGCAATACATTGATATTTTAATTCATTCATATATATATATATATATATATATATATATATATATATATATAAATATATATATATATATATATATATATATATATATATATATATATATATATATAAATTCCAAATACCTGATGCACACTAACAAATAAGAGCTATACACAGGCATAAAAAATATTTTCCAGACTTTATATGTTGTGACAATTAGGTCAGGTTCAGTTTGGTATTCATATACAATAAGTAAGGTTGAAGTAATCAATTGGCATCGAAAAAAGTGCCAACATTGCAAAACCTGGGTTTCTAAAGCAATTTTCACGAAATATGTAGGAATTTGAGAACTTTATGTCTGTATATCTATTTTTTGTTAATGTACATCAATCTGAGATGTAAAAAGATTAAAAAACAGCTAATGCCCCTTTACTATATTTGAGCTATTCAAAACCTTGTTATGATATCTAATGTATACATTCTGGTCCCGTGATTATCGCAAGACAATTTCCATATTACAATATGTTGTCATAATATTAAAATCATTATCCAATACAAGGCAGGTCAGAATTATTATTCCTGTCACTTTTGCTGTCATCTCAGACATCGGGAGTAAACCTCCCTTACGACAGCTTAGGGTATCCTCACTGCGTGTATCGGAAGAAGAAATACTGAAAAAAATATATCCCATTTCAGACCGAACAATTCTAATTTTTGCACCAGAGAAAACTTGGATCTGTAAGTAGTTGTTTAACAAAAAAGGACATACTTTTACATTCCAATATTTTCGTTGATATATCATTATACTGATACTCCGAATATAAGTCGAATTTAAAAAAGATACCAATCAGACCAATTTTCAATGTCAGTTGATCTTTCCTTTATGTATGTACTTATTTAGGCAACTCAGTGTCTGTATAGGTCTCTTTTTTGTTTAATAATCTGCTACGCGTAGGTGCGGGGCTAATTACAAATTTCCTAAACGGAAATGGAATGCACAACCGGTCTGGTGTAGATCTGGGATCGTTGTACTAATGAACTGATACTTGTTAAAAACAGATTTATTGGTTAAGAAAATGCTTTGAATAGAAGAGGTGTTCAGATGTAAATTGGAATATCATAATCGAATTCTATTATTCGTAAACTAGACGATTATGTATCGATACTGTGCGAATATCGTATATTTTTAAACTATCTTTTATCTCATGGATTTTGCTATATCCTATTTTTCTGAGATATTCTATTTGCTCGATTACGTAAAATCACCCTGCTTTGATATTTTATATTTTCAAAATTTAAACAATCAGAATACTTCTCTTTGTCCCTATTTCTAGTGCTATTAGATCCTGATGAACAGTTAAGGCACATGATTTTAAAGTATCCGAACGGCATATCGTTGAAACAGATATCGTGTGGTTGCAGCTGTTACCTCTGGGATCCTAGGATCCCATTGAAAAAAAAAAACCCTTGTCCAACCTGGTGAAAAGTATGTGGCAATAAATGTAGACCTGTCTAATGTTGATTAACAGAACCAGCTGCGGCAGCAATCAGGGAATTGTTATTGGCGGCATAAAGATGTCCGTAGTTTTTCTGACGTTTTATTCTTCTAAATTCAGAGCTACGAATTTTCTTTTCGTTCTCGATATTTTCAGCGATTTCTATACACTGAGATTCTTTGACTGTCGACCAACCGGCAAGTGAAGAATCTGGAATCCCCATTTATTTATCTCTTATTTGAACGTTTCTCTGACGATCAGAAATAAAAGATACAGAATCACTCTCTGTCTACAGAAAAATGTGGCTCTCTAATTTTTCTAGCTCATCCAAAATTTCATACTACATTGCCTACGCTTTTTAAGTTCCTTTGATATATACTCCCATTTCTTTCAGATATATATCAGCCCAGTAGCTTTCTGTTGTTGGTATTG
Source organism: Atrina japonica (assembly GCA_030159075.1). Taxonomy (NCBI): domain Eukaryota; kingdom Metazoa; phylum Mollusca; class Bivalvia; order Pterioida; family Pinnidae; genus Atrina; species Atrina japonica. Next base: position 75 of record BROG01001753.1, on the reverse strand, counting down.
TTGGTTTGGCGGCCCGGTAAAAGTTTGTTACTGATTTTGTATCATGTTACTGATTTGAATAAATCGACGGCGTCA
>BROG01001752.1:0-29767 GCA_030159075.1 Atrina japonica | reverse complement strand
ACCAATAAAAACTGGCCACCACCTCATTATAACTGAAAAAATTGAGTGGGCGTGAAACACCATTCGAAATTCAAATTCTTGTGTTTTTTTTTAAGATACTTAAAATTAAGGTATCGTGTCATTAGCAGGACACATCGTTGCATTCGCGTCAATCATTGGCACAGGTCAAACCTTGTAGTCCTTCGCCTTAATCAGGGTCCAAAGTCATCAGCTTTACTCACTACTCAAGCTGAACTTTTATTTCATCATTTGGACTAAATAATGGTTTGTAAAATTTGAGTAAACAAGAAAATTTATTATTTTACATTATTCACATATACACACTATTTTCCTCTAAAAAAAGTTTAAATACGTTGAGCAAGGTACTCAAATTTTAAGTATATTCATATTTCTGAAGTTGCTTATATATGAACAATATCTCTCACTTGTATTTACAATTGTATGCCATTAATATACAAACATGTTCAGTTAAAGAATAATTCTTGCGTGTTTACCTTAAACGTATGAGTAATTAGTGAAGCTTGTATACTGTGTAAATTTGGTGGCTTCGGACCTTGGCAATTAAAAAAAAATAATAATTCGAGTAAGATGCTAAATGATACTTTGAAGCTTCAAGGCAACACAAATGTAAATATGTAAAAAAAAACAAAAATACTCCTATTTATCTATTGTTCTTTTATTCCCTGAAACCCGTTCTAGATCCACTTATGTATGATGAAGAAAATATGAGATACCATGGTATAAATGTTCAGCATTTCAGTAATACATATACAAATATGGTTATATTGAAAGATACAAATATGGTTATATTGAAAGGAAGCATGCAAATATGATTATAAGTACTAACAAATATCGCCGGTCAAGAAAACGCGGATAGCACGTGACCAGAGTCGTGTTGACATGTGTCGTTTGGACATCCTTCTAGATCCACTTATATATTATAAAAATCCCAGATAAAACCAATGTCGAGAATACATAAATAAACCGTTGATATTTAATGGAAGCATGTTACAAGTCCATTCAAATATCCCTGGTCAAAAAGACGCGGTTATCACAGGTGGACAGAGTCGTGTATAAACACTTTATTGTTATTGTCCAAGTGACATTGAAATTTGGAATTCAGCTAAATAGCTTAAAAATGGAATTTACCTATATATATATATATATTATATATATATATATATATATTATATATATATATATAAATCACAGGTATGTCCGTACCCTGAATTAATAGATATGTCTGTGTCTGGAACTCACAGATATTTCAGTATCTTGAACTCATTGATATGTATGTATAAAGAACTTACAGATATATCCGTATCTGGAACTCACAGATATTTTAGTATCTTGAACTCACAGATATGTTTATATAGAGAACTTACAGATATATCCGTATCTGGAACTCACAGATATTTCAATATCTTGAACTCACAGATATGTATGTATAGAAAACTTACAGATATATCCGTATCTGGAACTCACAGATATTCCAGTATCTTGAACTCATAGATATGTATGTATAAAGAACTTACAGATATATCCGTATCTGGAACTCACAGATATTTTAGTATCTTGAACTCACAGATATGTTTATATAGAGAACTTACAGATATATCCGTATCTGGAACTCACAGATATTTCAATATCTTGAACTCACAGATATGTATGTATAGAAAACTTACAGATATGTCCGTATCTGGAACTCACAGATATATCTGCCTCTGGAACCCTAAGATATTGTTTTATCAAGAACTCAAAGATATGTCTGTATCTGAAATTCACGGATATGTTTGTATCTAGAACTCACATATATATATATATATATATATATTATATATATATATATATATATATATATAATATATATATATATAGTATATATATATATATATATATATATATATATATATATATATATATATGTATATTGAGCTCACATATATGTCTGTATCCGGAACTCGCAGATTTGTTCGTATCTCAAACTCAAAGGTATCTCTGTATCTGGAACTTACAGAAAACCTGTATCTGGAACTACAGCATTCGTTTGTAAATGGATATTTCAGTACATTAAACTAAGATATATTTCAGTATCTGGAACTCACAGATATTTCTGTATTTGGAACTGACAGATATGCTTGCATATTATATCTGCCTCTGGAACCCTAAGATAATTTTTTTTATCAAGAACTAAAGATATGTCCGTATCTGAAAATCACAGATATTTTTGTAAATAGACCTCACAAATATGTCAGTATTTGGAACTCACAGATATGTCTGTATCTGGAATTCACAGATATGTCTGTATCCTGAGGTCACAGATATGTCTAAATCTGGAACTCACTGATATGTCTGTATCTGGAATTCATAGATATGTTTGTATCCTAAAACTCAGAGGTTTGTTCGTATCTAAAACTTAAAGGTACAACTGAATCTGGAGTTCATAGATATATTTGTGTGTGAAAATTAAACATTTGTTTGCTTCTGTCAGTATCTTGAACTCACAAATATATCTGTATCCAGAACTCACGGATATTGCTGGATCTCATAGATATGTTTGTATCCGGAACTCACAGATTTGTCTGTATCTGAAATCACAGATTTGTTTGTATCTGGAACTAACGGATATGATTGTATCTGGAACTCAAAAATATGTATGTATCCCGAACTAACAGATTTTGTCGTATTTGGAACTCACAGATATGTCTGTATCTAGAACTTACAGATGTTTCTGTATCTGGAACTCACAGATATTTCAGTATTTGGAACTCACAGACATTTCAGTATCTGGAACTCACAGATATGTCTATATCTAAAACTTAGAGATGTATCTGTATCTGGAACTCACAGATATTTCAGTATCTGGAGCTCACAGTTATGTTTGTATCAAGAACTCACCTTGAACCTATAATCCCCAGATTGTCCAATGTTCACCAGATTTGTATATTTGTCTCTTGGGCATCATACATATTAATACTTTGTTATCTGTGGTTTTATATTTGCTAGGCGAAATACTGTGTCATCTCAAAAAAATAATGACAAATATAACGACAAAAATTATCCAGCTGTTACAGGAAACATACTCACGACAATAAATGAATTAACCCTTTGACCCCTACAGGCCATCACTGGTGTAAGCAGTGGAAACGATCCCAATATCTAGAAACTTATGGTTCAAAGGATAAACAATCTTATGTACTTTTGAGGTCATTGTTTCTAACTGGGTGCGTCGGATGCAAGAGAAATGGGTCTCTGCAGATGTAGTGATCAACTTTGCTAAGTGGTAATGAACACATGCTTTTTTTTGAAAATAATTAACAAAAGTACACTAACCGGTTATTAGTATGTGCGATTGTATGAGGTATTTTCTGAATTGTTTGATTCGAATTACGTCTATGAGCAGGATAAATAAGTGAGAGCGGGCGATAGGGAATGTGTTCTACTCCATGACACCTCCTTCCGCCACTGGATTTTTCAGAAAGATCTGTAATTCTGCAATTTCACCAAATTTATGTACTGCACTGTGAACGGTTCACATTTTGGTATTTGTCCTTTTTTAGATTGTTAGTACAATACATGTTATAGTCGCATACTCTTTTTATCAATATCAAAGTCGAACACCGCTATGTAAAAATTCCATATGGTGATCCTGATACACCATGTCGCGAACATGTTCTCAGCAGTTGTTATGAGATAATATATAAGTACATTATATATACAGTTGAGTCTAACCAAAATATCACCTCAATTATCAGGGAACTTCGCATTAAATGCCGTAAATATTTAGTCTACAGAATTTTTTTTTAAAAAGTTAATATCAAATAAGTCAACTATTATTTTAGATACTAATCCAACACTTTGATTCAATCCATTAGGTCCTATCAGTGAGGTTCACCATAAATGTCAGTGTCCTGTCGGTATGTGAAATATCAATAAACAAATTCACGTGAAGACAATAAAATATGTACTTTATGATTGACACATATACTAAGAATGTTACTCAATTCAGCATGGTTTATTTCCTTCTCTCCCCCAGGAAAAAAAGGCCATGAACAAGTTCTCTCCACACTGTTCTCTGTTCTTCTGCTCATCCTGCATCAAATTAATTTGATGCTTTCCAAGAAAGAAAAAACTAAAGAAATAACCCTTTAACTACTACTTAATTATTTCAATTTATTTATTTTGATTCATGATTTATAGATGGTCTGTTTTACAGTTGTTCCTGTGGGGGTTACCCGGTGTCAATGTGGATGTTTATATAAAAAAATGACGTTTATGCTATAAAATATTGACCCTAAAGACAACAATACAAAATACGTGTTTATCTGTATCCCAAGTATTTTCATTGTTTCACATTTTATATAGCAATATATTTACAAAAGTCCCATTTTGCTTTCATTTAGAATTTAATTGAAACTTTCTATTTATATATATTTGAAATTCCATTTACAATCTCCCAGTATTTATAGACATGAATATCCCAAATCTAAATATAGATGCTCTGATATTTAAAAAAAAGGAAATTGGAGTTTTTACATTTGGTTTCAAGAATGATGTTAGTTTCGGATTTAAAAAAAAACACAATATGTAAAAGTGTAAACATGTACTGATAAACATGCGGATAAGCTCAGTAAGATACATTTAACCGTCAATATTGTCGACAACACACACACACACACATACACACACACACACACACACATATATATATATATATATATATATATATATATATATATATATAATATATATATATATATATATATATATATATTACACTATTTTCGTGATGGAAAGGAATAACGTTTGTGAGCTAATTATCACACTAACTGTCGGACGTCGAGATCTAGATTTTCCGTCCTATGATGGTACTGCAACTTATATGTAGATGGTATATTTTACCGTTTTCGCCCGAGTTGCACCCCATCTGAACCGAAAAAATAACCGAAAGTGGTAAATCGTGCGATATTTTCTTGTCAGTCGCAAACCCTGAAGGTATCATGGTAAAACAGGAGTTGGGATTTTCAATAATTTTTGTTTTGGCTAACATCAATACTTTAGTACATGTAGTTTACTACAGTTACCTATTGTAAGTCAAGACCAAATTCAACAGAGTTATTAATTTAAGGTTTTGTTTTTGAATCGACGTTTGACGTTCTTGTTCGATATTAAATGTCCATATCCTATATGCCCCCTTGTTCAGATAAGCAATACCTATACCCAAGTTCTGGGTGCATGTCTATGTCATGATATTTCATAAATTTTGAAAAAGGGAAACGGTTGCGCCAATGCATATGTTGCAACACATTCAACTAAATTATTGTCTTTTTTTCTTCAGCTGAAATATAATAATATTGTGTTATTTAAATTAATTTGACGCTTTCAATGAAAGAAAAAATAAAGAAATAACTCTTTAACTGCCACTTAAATATTTGGATTTATGATTTAAAGATGATCTATTTTACAGTTTTTTCCTGTGGGGTTACCCGGTGTCAATGTTGATGTTTATATAACAAAATGACATTTCTGCTATAAAATATTGACCCTATAGACAACAATACAAAATACGTGTTTATCTGTATTTGCTTTTATTTGGAATTAAATTTTCTATTTATATATATTTGAAATTCCATTTTACAATCTCCCAGTATTTATAGACTTGAGATTCCCAAATCTAAATATAGATGCTCTGATATTTAAAAAAAAGGAAATTGGAGATTTTTACATTCGGTTTCAAGAATGATGTTAGTTTCGGATTTAAAAAAAACACAATTTGTAAAAGTGTAAACATGTACTGATAGCGGATAATCTCAGTAAGATACGTTTAACAGTCAATATTGCCGACAACACACACATACACACAAATATATATATATATATATATATATATATATATATATATATATATATATATATATAAACTGTTATAGTGATGGAAAGGAATAACGTTTGTGAGTTAATAATCACACTAACTGTGCGGACGTCCTATGACGGTACTGCAACCTATATGTAGATGGTATATTTTACCGTTTTCGCCAGAGCTGCACCACACCTGAACCGAAAAAAATAACCGAAAGTCCTGAAGGTATCATGGTAGGAACAGGAGTTAGGATCTTCTAACAATTTTTGTTTTGGCTAACAACAAAACTTTAGTACTTGTAGTTTACTACAGTTAGCTATTGTAAGTCAAAGTTTTTATTACAACAAATCATAGTGTTTTACTTACGTTTTTACTTAAGTAAAAGTCACTGCTTTTTTGTCATTATGTTTTTCAACGTATGATATGTACCCTTGCTCTTTTTAGATATTACTTCACCCATGATTTTTACAGCTGACATCTCTAAATGATAGAGAACATGTAATTGTCACACAGTGATAAAAATTCATTTTCTCATACTAATCATAAACTCCACAATATTTAAAACTTACAACTGACTTGGTATATAATTCCCTGTCCTGTATCAAGCTATGGAAAGTAATGCATTTATATACCCGTGTTTTCTCAAAAGTTTTAGTTTCCGGTTTTACTCCTTAGATTTATTGACAATAACAAATTAGAGATATACACACATGCATGACAATTCTTAAATTCCTATATATTTTGTGAAAATTGCTTGAGAAACTCAGTTTTGGCACTTCTTCACTTGCAGTTGATAAACTCAGCATTACTATTTCATGTATGAATACCACACCTGACCTTACTTTCACAAGATATATAGGAATATCATATTGTTATGTCTTGTATAGTTCTTATTTGTTATTGTACATCCAGCACTGGCAGTAAAAGTAGAAAAAATCCAGTAAACACAGCTAAGGTCCCCTTATTGATACCATATTCAATTAATTGAAGCCGTGCCTAGGTCCTGTAACAGTTTTGTGTATATCTGTGATTTTTGTTTTTCATTTCCTTTTTTTCAGACTAATATTTGATACAGGTGTATATATATCATGGCAATGGAGTATTACATACAAATTTGTATTTCTACTAACCTTCATTTGAGATCACCTGCGCCAATGACAGGCAGGAACGGTTACTCTTGCTAGTGCAAATTTAATATATATCCTAAAATTTAAACTCGACCGGGTCAAGAAAAGATTCATGAGATTCCATCTCGCCATGTTATATTTATTTTACTATACTAGTTGTGACAAGTTATTTTCATCAACCTTTCTATTTGAATTTGGCTATGAACTTGGCGACAGGTGTATCTATTCAGAGTGGAAGCCTCCTCTTCCTTAGCACCTGTCCCCCTATGGATTTCCAGACGTCGGCGTTTGTCCAATATTTGCCAGAATTTGTCTCCTGAACCTAATGCTCATTAATTCGTTGGTATCTATATTCATATTTGATCACAAGACTGTGATATTTATAAACTATTGTAGCTGCTATTTTTGGAACTTAAATCGCAGTTATAGTACATAGTAAACGATGGCGATACGCCATATAATTATAGAGATACACGAGTGTTCTCTTTTCATGTGTTTGTATAATTGCCGTTATATTGACAAATATCTTGCCTTCCCTACATTATCAGGTTTAAATGCTAAATGTGCATAATGATTTGTAATGTTCCGCTTCCATAACACAGGGATTCTATTACTACTTAATCACTTTACTAGTCGATAGGAGCAAATTCACCAAATTTACGGAAAATCAACGATCCTGCTTTTTCTAACAAAAAAGTACGCTGCAACTAGACATTTTTGTATATTTATTACTTACGATTGTAAATCATTACGGAATACTGATAGCATAATAAGAAACTATCAAAATTTGATTTGGATCGTATTGAAAGTTTGAAAATTATGCTTACAGAATTTTTCAATATCTACCAGAAAATCATATACTGACCCAATGTTTTATTTTAATTTAAAAAGATGTAATGTGTTTCTTATTAGTTACATCAGAACAGAGAATCACCTTCATAACCTTGGGCCCTGTACCAAACATTTTGATATGTGTATCAATAGTATTTTAAACCTAAAGCCATGAATTGAAATGTTGAGTATTGGTATTATTATAATTATGATTTAATGTCGATACCGAGAAATTGTTAATATTCAACAAATATCGCAGAATTTAACAATTCAATTCAATTCTTTATTCTCACAAGTTGTTCAAACAAAATAGAGAAAACACATTCAATACAGATCTGTATAATAATATATACATGCATGATTACATATAAATCAACCTGGAGGGTGACCCTCTGCAATATAATTCTGATAAATTTGACAATTTTATTAAGTAAATTAGTATTTGTAGAAGAAAAACGTTCGTATTTAAGCGTACTTGGACGTGTGTAATATTGTTTCGGGTAAATAATTTTTTTGTTCACCTTTGATATTTTTACAGCATAAGAACATATGGAATTTGTCACCAATATCTAAATTACAAAGGTAACACCTCCGTTCATTTCTAGGAATTTCTATGAATCTTTAATGGGTAAATGATGGTTTGTTGTTATAATTAAGAAATAGTTCTAATTTTAGTAATAACTAGTGAAGATGAGATAAAGTTCTGACATTTACATTCATAATTCGTGATAAATAAATATTACCTTTGCTTGAATTATAACAGTCTGATAACAGTTTTGCTTTAATTGATCACACAGTCTTTGTTTAACACAATTCACTAGCCAAATTTGATTATGTACATTTTGTGATAACAAGATATTGCTCAAACCACAACTATCAAAAATAAATTTTAAATTCAACATCCAATTTGTTTTAAAACCGATAAGATTTTTTTTTATATATTAGCAAGTACAATAAAAATGACATTTTTGCTTCTTTTCCACTTAATAAGTTAGACCAAAACTAACAATTCTTACGTTAATATTAATATACAAGAAAACTCGTCCTAATTCTCCAGGAATCATAATTCTAAGAGTGTTTTGTTGTAAATTCTGTAAAATTTCAAATGTTCCTTTTCAATTATATCAATATTTCCAAAACCCCAGATTTCGCTTCCATATAATGCAATGGGTACAACAAAAATTATAAATAGGTGTAGTTGATCTAATTACAGACATGTTGAGATTTCTAGCTTTCTTAAAAATTGCAAACATTGATTAATAATTTGACCTTCTTTGCAAAGTCCTTTTTAGGTTCTTGAAAAGACTCTGATTTTGAAAAGGACACACCAAGATACATAAAGTGATTTGAGCATTGTAACTTTGGTAGTATGTTTATTATATTTACAATCTCAACTTCATCACCATTGTAATTAAAAACTATATTACTGGAGTTATGTTCCTTTACAAAAATAACAATTTTCTTTTTTTCGACATGTACAGACAATTTCTATGTTTGACAATATTCTAAATATTCTAGTTGTTTTTCAGGTCATAAGTACAATCAGACATTAATACTGTATCGTCATCATATAAAATAATCATTTTTGTTTTAGAAAAAACATTCAGTTCTTCTTCAATTACATTTGATAGTTTTGAGGCACCATGTATTTCATTGTTGTTACAAAACTAGTTTAACATCATTCAGGAATAAGGCGTACAATAGAGGAGAAAGATTGTCACCCTGTCTGACACCAATTATGCACGGAAAATAATCAGAATATTCATTATTTAATTTTACTGTAGATTTACTATCGTTGTACATATCAACTTTAAGATTTAAATGTTTACCATTTATATTACTATCTAATAGTTTGCACCCTAACCCGACACACTAGTACAGAGTCAAAAGCGACTTTCAATCAATGAAAGCACCGAAAAGTTTTAGTTTTGACATATATGAAAGTGAATATGTTATGTAAAGTAAAATATATAGCCCTAACGTCTGTTTAAACCCCACTAGTTAGTTCAAAAGTTTCAGAATAATCAGTATGTCGTTTACACAAGATAGAAGTGAACAATTTTACCATACAACTTGATATTGTAATGGGTTGATAATTTGTAGACTCGCATTCCCTACCTTTGTTGTTATAAATAGGCAGAATGTTTCCAACTAACCATAATTCAGGCAAAATACCTGTATTCAATACAATATTGAAAATACCACAACTTTCGTTTTTTTTTTTCAATCATTTCACAACACAATTAATCTCGGATTCAGATATTGAATCCTTGAGCATTGAGTTACAATCAGACATACCAATATTACTACATCGTTTGATAGAGGTTCCCCCGGTAAGCAGAAAGGTGTTTCAAAAGAACTATCCGATAGAACTAATATGGCCCAATGCCCGAATGACAGTAGGAAGTAGATCGCTTTGTTTATGTTTTACAAGGGGCTTAATCTTTGAAAAATTGGAATAACTTTTGGATTTACTATCGATGAACTAACCATTTCTCTGTTTGTTGCTGTTTGTGCGTTGCTGAAAACTTCACTGGATGCACAGATTTATATTCCCTTGAAACGTCTGTAGACATGGTATACACATAAGTACAGGTAAAATTCGATGAGTATTGTTCAGCCGCTGGGACTTCGCACGTTTCGCGTCGCGAGTACAGATATACAAAAAAGACTAATATATAGCTAATCCACCTTTTATACCTGCTGTGGGACTTACAAATATGTCAGTTGTATTGGGATATTTAGTGGGAATACTTCAAAACATTTTTTCAATACATTTATTTTATCAAACGCTTTTTATCTCCATAGTTCAGCATTAACATTCTAATGAAAAGTAGCTGACGCAGATCTTGTATCTAAAACTTATTCTATATGTGAATAAATGTTAGAAACAAATTCCATAAAAAATGGTTCGATAATATTTTTCATCATTCAGTTTAGTTACTTTTTAACACGTATATGCACGTACATTATCCGGTAAAACCACGCGTCAGCTAATGCTATATCCCATTCTTTTCTATGCAAAATCATTTCTTTAAAATAATTTTCTCTGTTTTTATATTTTATGAAATGTTGTGTTTGCAGAGCTGTATGAAAATATATACTCTTTCGAAAGCGGTTTGGACAATTTTTCCAGAATTACGGAAGTAAATGAGACAGATGTGTAATATAACTTTTTCTTTGTCATTATACATAATAAAAATATAAAAATAAACATGACAAAATCATAATGCACTACTGTAAAATGTGATGCTAAGAACATAACGCCTATATAATTGAAATCTACTCTTTCTTAAAATCTAATATAAACAAAAATTGAGATTTATATAGATACGTAGATATATAAATGTTCTCCCTTTTTACATTAAGAAACCTAGTATTTCCTGTCCTGTAATGTGTTTAATGTAACAAAAAAGATGTCAGATTCGCCACCGCACTAAAAAGATGTCAGATTCACCACCGCAATAAAAAGATGTCAGATTCACCACCGCATACAGTATGGTACTTTAGTACATATATATGAATGTATCTAGCTCAATTTACACAAGGCAATCCTCTCTACTTCGCCTTCTTTAGAGAATCACACAAAGCTTATCTGAAAGCAGAGACAAACAATGATGCGATATTTTGAATCACTGGATTGGTCTTATACAATGTTTATATAATAGAGGATATATTACAGTCATAGGAATGTACCACGTATTTGTTACTGTCTCTCTATAAGACATCTGCTACTGTCATTGGATTCTGTAATATAACGTAATTGTTACTGTCTCTGTAAGGCAGCTGCGATTGTAATTGGATTATATTGTATCACGTATGTGTTACTGTAAATGTAAGCTAGACATTAAACAGCAATAAAAAACAAACAAACTGTAAGGCATCTGTTACCGTCATTGGATTATATAATATTACGTATTTGTTACTGTCTCTAAAAGGCATCTATTACTGTCATCTGTTTATATTACATCACGTATTTGTTACTGTATTTGTATCATATAATATCACGTATTCGTTACTGTCAATGGCTTATACAAAATAAACATTTGTCACTGTCTTTAGAAAAAATAATGCTAAATGTCTGTTACTTACATTTGATTACTGTAACCATTTATGATTTTCTGCAATTTCTTATGAAAAACTGATATTGTCATTACAGACTTAATCGAAATGGGTTTTATAGAAGATACTTACCGTCCTTTAATTTCTTTATTTCCTCTTGATGTTGTTTATCTTGCATTTGAAGTTTCTGTTTGAATGTTTCCAACATTTTACTCTGATTTATCATATGTTTCTCGTCGCTATCAGTTATTTTTTTCGTCATTTTCTTCGTGATATCCTCTGTAACCCGTTCACGCAGCTCTTCCCTTTCGATGTTAAAGCTTTCTCGTAAGATTTGAATTTCCTGTTGCGACTTTTTCTCTATATCCAATTTCAATGTGCGCACGATTTCTTCATGTTCGCTTTGCTTTTTTTCCATTGATTTATTTATTTTTTCTACTTGATTTTTTAATTCGTTGACCAACCAATTTTGATCCTCCGAAGTTTCCTTCAAATGGTAAATTTCATTTTCATAGTTCTCAATATGTCTTTGCTGCTCTAAGATTTGTTCCTGATATTTTTCTATCTCAGCAGACATTTTATCCATACAAATCTCGTGTATTTGTTTTATTTTCATTGCCTCTTTTTCGGCAAGTTCCTTTTCTAGTTCCTCTTCATGTACCCTCAGCATTTCCAGATTTTCTTCGTACATTGCATTCGTGTAATGTTTTTTTCCGTTCTTTTCTATTGTTTTGTTGATGAGGTCAAACAGCCTTAATACTTGTCCCTGTGGTTTATTCTTATTGTCAATTGTAACGTACCTATTACCACAAGATTTAATGAAATCTTTTAGACTGGGGGGTGCTGTGGCCAGATAACTGTCTATTGATGTCCCACCTAAATCATCAGCACGTGAAAAAACAACGATGATGTAATCTTTAACATTTTCACCAAACTGTTTGATGAAGAGTTCCACTGCGTTTATTTCTTCATCTGTGAAGCGACCTATACCGATAACGAAAAGAAAGGCGTGTGGACCGGGTGTTGTCATACTAATGCATCGGGATATTTCCTGTATCACCTTTTCCTGTGGCACATTTGTGTCAAAAAACCCTGGTGTATCTACCACTGCAACTTTCTGTCCATTTATTGTTGCTTCGTGCTTTTGACACGCGTTTGTAACGGAAGCAGCTGATGTCATACTTTTAAAAACCTCCCTGCCAATGATCGTATTTCCGGTAGAGCTCTTTCCCGACCCTGTCTTGCCCATAAATACAAGTCGTAATTTAGACATATTGGTTTTGAGAATCTAAAAAATAGTGATATTAGATCTTATGAGGAATGATATTAATGATAATATTTAGTGAATATCATAAAACATGTAATGGAACTAAAATTATGGAATTATGAACAATAATGTCAAAATTAACGAGACATTAGCTGTGAATTTATTCCCCTTTTTACGACTTAGATGGATATACAATAACAATAAAGATATACACACGCATAAAAAATTTAAATTTCTATACATTTTATGAACTTGCTTGATAAATCCAGATTGGTAATTAATTACTTGCAATTGATGAAATAAACATTACTCTTTATACACGCATGCCACGTTGGTTTTGACTATATTTTCACAAAATATCTAAGGATACTATTTTTATGCATTTCTGTAGCTTTAATTTGTTATTGTCGACAACATATAAATCAAGTGAAAATTGGACACACACAAACATCAAAACTTAAAAGAAATACGGAGGTAGGATCATATGCCATTAGAGAGTAAGTTACCACTGCTAACCTATCTCACGCATTTTGAGGCCACATATAAATTCAGTATATTCAAAGGAACTAGTTGATGTAGAATTCTCGTCATTATCAGTTAAGACGATTACAGGGTGGTTATAACGAACGGATAATTTACGAAATGTTGACAAAAATTATTTTTGTTGCGAGTCAGCCATGCGTAGGCATGACTTAGACAAAGATGGTGCGAGTTGAGATGGGTCCGAGTTTACCAGCATTCCAGAAAGAATAAAACAAGTCACCCCATAGGTACCAAATATACTAAACACAAAAATCGGAAAATAAAGGAGTTATAGTCGGAAAAGAAATTGTAATGTGCGTAGCGCTGAAATACGTTGAGGAAGAAATTAAGCGGGAAAGAGAACACTGCCCCTAATTACATGAAATATAAGAATTTGCTTAAAATTAGCACATTTTGGGACAAAATGCTTAAAATTGCATATTGAGCACCAGCCTGCCCCATAATCATTTTGGTGTCAGGATTTTTATTTTGATAGAATTTCAATGGGATAGCCCTGTGCTCATACATAAAAAGAAATTTTACAAATTCAAGAAATAGCCATTTTCAACAATTTTGCACATTGCAATCATGCACGAATATAGCACAAATGTCTCTGTTGTGATGGATCTAAATATAATTTGCTGGAAACAAAATAATACATTTCCAATATTGATGTCTTAGTTGTAGATTTTTGTTTCATGGTGTATGTCCTATATAAAATGGTTAAATGATTACGTTATGTTTACGGTAATTAGTTGGACCCGTTGTGAATGTAAACAGATGTAGTAGAATCCCCCAAATAGCTGAAGCTCGGATTCGGCCTATTCTTATACCAATACCGGAACCGAAGAGCAGAAACAGGCAGATGATGTACAGATATTGAAGAGTAAAGATGTAGCAAAGTATCAAGAAATATTACTGACCAAAAGCAGTAGTAATTAGTAGCAAAATCTAAAATTCCAAAACCTATATGGAAATTACTGGGAAACTGTAACAGGAAAGTAACACTCTAGATGCAGAGGTATTACTAAAATCCATACAAGTCTTGGTCGCTGTGTATTTTTCCTGAAAACGTAAGCTGCATTGTGAGATAGTAGCTAAACCTACTATATTGGCGACGAGGTCAATAACGTTTAGGATTTCATCAAAGACCGTAGTCAAAAATTAGGATGACAAAAGAAAATCAGCGTCACTTCCAAACTGGATTTTTATTTTAAACAATATGAAATAGCGCGTCATAGGTTTTTGTTACTTTTTGATATTCGCTTTGCACTAAATTTAGTATCTACGTTACTAGAAACAACCCGTGTCTATAACGTGCATTATAAAGTATAAACAAAATATGATGCAGGGTACATAATAATTCTTGTAAAATGTCTTGATTCAAATATAAAATAACAACAGGATACATGACATATATAAAACAATAGAGTGTTTATGACGTATGTGGAAATAAAGAAAATAAAACCAGATCGTATGACTATAAAACGATATGAAAACAGGCTTCTGGGCAAATGACTTGGAAATAGAATAACAATACTTAGTTTATAACTTAGATACAGAATAACAAAACTTAGTTTATAACTTAGATACAGAATAATAAAACTTAGTTTATAACTTAGATATAGAATAACAAGGCTTAGTATATGACTTAGATATAGAATAACAAGGCTTAGTATATGACTTAGATATAGAATAACAAGGCTTAGTATATGACTTAGATATAGAATAACAAGGCTTAGTATATGACTTAGATATAGAATAACAAGGCTTAGTATATGACTTAGATATAGAATAACAAGGCTTAGTATATGACTTAGATATAGAATAACAAGGCTTAGTACATGACTTTTAGATATAGAATAACAAGGCTTAGTATATGACTTAGATATAGAATAACAAGGCTTAGTATATGACTTAGATATAGAATAACAAGGCTTAGTATATGACTTAGATATAGAATAACAAGGCTTAGTATATGACTTAGATATAGAATAACAAGGCTTAGTATATGACTTAGATATAGAATAACAAGGCTTAGTATATGACTTAGATATAGAATAACAATACCTAATATGTGCTTTTGACATATAAAATCATACAGTGATTTCGACTTATATGAAAATTTAGAAGAAATATTATAGACATAATACCAAAGTTATAATCCTGAAGACGATCGTTTTTCTCTATTAGATTTCATCAGTTGAGCTCAAATTTTAAATAGATGCATATTCTCTAAAGAGAAAGTGGCATCATACAAGGTCATATAATAAATCTAAATGTATAGCCAGAATCTGTCAGAGAGTAACCACTGTAACAGATGATTATTTTAGCTTTAGAGGACGATATGACGATATGTAAAAATCAACTCCGAGCAAATGATTTAGAAATAGAATAACAGGACTTAGTGTATGAGTTAGATATTGAATAACAAGACCTATTATATAAATTTAAAAAAAAACAGTTTCTGATTGGATAAGCAGGCATTTAACCCTTCAAAATATATCTACATATTCTATGGAAAACCAGTGAATATCATTTCTAAAGATAGAATATGGAAATTCCCTTTTACAAAATTGTAATTCCTCTGATTGTTACTTACATTGTAGGATTAGTATACACATGTATCTATATATTCATATAATAAAACAGTTATGGACTTTTGACTGGATGAATATAATGTAATATTGATCTGAAATTAAATATTGACCTTCAACATATTCATCCACTCAAAAGTCTATAATTGTATATTAGTATAGAATAACAACAGGGATTACTTGATTTAGATATACAACAGCAGCACAAAATAAATGACTTAGATATTAAAATAACAACGGATTATATTACTCTGTTTGTGTGTCAGTGACTTTATTTCTGTCTGTCGTACCGTCAGCTTGTGTGTCAATCAGGCTTTAGTTTTGCCCGTCTTGTTGTCTCTGTCAGTCAGGTTTTATTTCTGTCTGTCAGTCTATTTTTTTGTATGTCAGTCAAGCTTTATTTCTGTCTATCTTGCCGTCTCTTTGTCTGTTTGTCAGTCAGGCTTTATTTCTGTCTATCTTGTCGTCGGTTTGTCTGTCAGTCAGGCTTTATTTCTTCGAGGTTTTCTGTTTTTCTGTCAGTCATTCTTTTATCAATTTCTTTTTGTATTTCTATCTGTTTGTCATTAACTTTCATTTCTTCTTTCTGTCTGACTGTCATTCTTTCTTTCTTTGTCTTTCGAATGGCTTTCTGTCTGTCAGTAAGACTTTCCCTCATGTCTGTATGTCAGTCAGTCTGTATGGCCTTCTGTCTGTCTGCAATTTTGTCTTCCTGTTTTGTTTTTGATCAAATGATTAAGGGTTTATGAGGATAGTGTAACATAAATATTATAACGATAATACCAAAGTCATAGTTATGCAAAAAACAAAACAAAACAAAAACAAACAAACAGAGGATACTTAGCATGATCGTTTTTGTCAATAACACTTCATAAAGTGAACTCCAGCGTAAGATAAATGAAGAGATGTTCCAAAACAAAAAAATCCAAATGTATTACTCAATCCGCCTAAAGTACCCACTGTCAAAAGCTACTATCTTACCCTTTGAGCAGTTTAGAATTTGAACGGTGCTATCCGTTCGTAACATTACTTTAGCATGAGGCAATCATTTGGTACAAAAATATCAGGTATAGGGTTTAGGTATACCCCGGGCATTCTAAACGGTCCACTAGCAGTGGCAACGCGTGGTTGTTTTAAATAAAACATTTAAATTGTATGTTGAAATTAAATGAATATTGAATAAAAATTTAACATACCTTAGTTGACGGCAGAATCGAACACAGCAATGTTAGAAATATGTCATGCTTATAGATGTTAATATTGCGTATTTATACTTGACGCATTTCTTCCGCTTCAACAATCGGTTACAAATAACCTGAATAGTTTAATTACTACATTGTTTTTATCAATCGCGGTATTGAAAAAAATTAAATAATCTGGTGAAGTCTTGTGAACCTTTCCTTGACTTTGACGAGTTTAAATCTAAGTTAATAAAGCATAAAAACAAAAAGAAGGGTATTAAGATTAATTATACAGATAGTGTTTACTAGGTATATACAATCATATACATGTTATAAGGAGATTGTTGTATTCTGCTAAAAATCTTAGAGTTCAAATTTTATGTTTAAAAAAATGGATTTAAGGTTTTAAAATGATAAGTTGTATGTCAAAACTATGAACAAAAATTGATTTACATCGATCGATTAATGTGATACGGACAAAAGTTCTGTCCACTTACACATTTAATTAATGTAAGCTATAAGACAGGAGTTTGAAATATAATTTATAATCAAAATTTTAAGGATAACAAGAACTGTTGTCAACACGAAATAAGCAAACTCATTACTTTGGTGGTGGTTATTTCTATTTCTATAGCTTACGTATCTTGAACATTCAACGAAGTGGAAACAAAACACGAAGCAGGAAGAATAGTACTTTCATGTTATATATAGGTTATGCAAATTTATTACATAGTATGTTAAACAGGAAAACCGTAATATGAGAACAAATAACCATATAATATATATCCGTGAATCAATGACAAGGTTATGTGTACTCGTGTCTGACATTTCTGACAAAAAGAAACCTAGTTTATCGCTTAACTGTTTAATTTTACCATTGGGTGTATATGAACCTTAAGCGATTTTGTTGACTGCGGAATTCATAACGTATTTAATTTTGTAATTTTACGATTTGTTAAATGTACACATGTACACATAATCGTGTGGCAAGGGCTTTGAGTAGTCACGCCGCACGTTAAATCACCTCTGACCAACATGTACACATATTGTGGGGAAACAAGAATATAGATAAGTTAATGAAAAATTGGAATACATGGGAAGTAATTTTTCTATACATAAAGAAAATATATACTGTAAGTCATATTTGTATGATTCAGTATGTATGAACTTTTTTACTTTATGTCTTTATTGTCAGTGCTTTACATGGATTTAAAAAGTGTTCGTAACAAACTAAAAAAAATAAAAAAAAACTGTTTATTTGTTTGTTTATTTGTTTATTGTTGTTTAACGTCCCACTCAAGAATATTTCACTCATATGGAGACGTCACCAAATGCCGGTGAAGGGCTTCAAATTTTGGCCTATGCTCGGCACTTACGGCCATTGAGCAGTGAGGGTTCTTTAACTTGCCGACACCTACTGTGACACGGGACCACGGTTTTTACTGTCTCATCCGACAGATAGGAAACCAACCTGCCGCCGGCTGGACTCGAACTCACGACCTCACGATCAGGAGTCGAGCGCGCTACCGACTAAGCCAGGCCGGCTCAAAAAAAAAAAAAAAAAACTGGCGACATATCTATAGATATATATGATTAAATAAATAGCATACATTCATAAATAACATTGTATTGTCATGTAATATGTGCAAGAGCACATTACATCAACACTTACTGAACATACTGAGATATTTGTTTTCACATTAGACATTTTTTTTTCTACGATCAAAGGTAAAATTTAATGGGTGGGAGGTGAAAACCAGGATTCTGTTGGAATAAGTGAGGACCAAATCCTCGTCACAATTGGTACAGACATCTCAACAACCGCCAACGAAAAGGCAACTCAACATTTCACTTAGTGAAAGAGAGTAATCGCAAACAAGACTATTATACCGACCGTAAAATTTGCGGAACGTTGACATCAAAGGCGGTTTTTCTGTGTCAATAATTTCTCAATGAGTAGTTTACATCTGTATATGAAATGTTAATATGTTGAACACGCGCTGGCATATCTGATCATTTTTTAAATATAAACTCCATATGCGGGTGACTGAGGAATGCTACCTCTTAAATGTGGCAAACGCCGAAATCGTCGCGTTTGTCGTAAATCTTAGTTGCCAATTTCCCGTCAGTGTCTATAGTAAGTAAAATGTCGAAGTATGCCGACAGAGTGTTTGATTTTGTTGTATCTTTAATTTCCAGTTCGATGGGATATATCATATTGACATATGTATGAAAATTGTTAATTATTAATTGACAAAACGTGTCGATATATCTAAATGTGATCTGTGTAAATCTGTATGAAGTCTGCTTCGTATGAATAAAGGAACAGGTTGGCGAAATAAAGGGGCACAATTGGATCCCATAGGAATGCCGACAATTGTTGAAAAACAACGTCTCCAAACATTACAAATATAATGTCTATTAGAAATTCCAGCATGTTTTTATATCAACTTTAGTGTATTTATGTGTAGAATCAGAGTGGTGTTTGACAAAATAAGTATCATGATAACCAATCACTAAATATTTACATTTTCGGGTACCACCTTTAATGATATAAAAAATTTCTGATACCAAAGTATAAATCAATAGAATGTCCAGAACATAGATACAAATCCGGTGAAAATGGACAAACACAGACCTCTGGAAACCAAGAGGTGGGATCAGGTGCTATGGAGGAGTATGCATCCCCTGTCAACCGGTCACACCCGCCGTGAGTCTACAGTCAAGTCCAATGAAACAAGTGAAGAGTGTATCCTCGTCACAATTGGTACAAACGGTTGTCTATGATGCTAAAAAGTTTATGTGGAATAGTTGTGTAAAGAGTAGAGAAATATTATGTTTTGTTAATGTGAATTTGAGAAAAAAAAATTGTGTGTCTTTAAATATTCTAAATGTTGTTAAGAATTTTTAAGTATCCACATTTTATTTACACCGCTTCTGGAATAAGCAACTGTACAATATTGCTGAAGTTTGTCCGTATCGGCTGTCAATATCTTGGTAAGAAGTAAAGATAAATGTTCGGTAGAATATTTGCTGGATCCTGCTATGTATCTTTGCTTATATGGGGTTTTATGAAGTTTAGGTATCCAGTATAAATATGGTAGCTCAAAATCAGTATCGGTTGTAGGTACATCAAAAGAGCGTAATACGGACACGGAATTCTGAAGGATCTCGTTCTTTAAAAGTGAGCTACGTGTGTATACTACTACCAGAATTCGTATTAAACCCTAGCTCTTCTAATAAACTATTATAGTTGTGTGCCTTGCAAATAAAACTATATTATTTGAGACTTTGTCTGCTGGGACCAGTACATATTGGTCATGTAATCTATCCAGTTCAGTTACTACTTCTTGATCACTAAATACAGAGGGATAACGTGTTTTAATTTTTCCTTTAAGTTTTGGAATACAAAATTTGATCAACCAGCATACAGCTTTTAACCATTCAGACAAATTGTCTGGCTCCATGTTTCCATGTTTTGCCCATCATCTGACATAATCTTCGACGGAATTAATAACTAAACTGAAATTCTGACGCCAATTAAGGGAATGGGCTTCGCGGTATTTATGATCTCTTAAATTACATTTCTGAGGTCTTTATTTTCAACAGTAGAAATGTCGTCTGTGGTGACATTCCCGATAGGATTATATTTGAAGGGAGGTGATGCACATGAACACGTGACGTTGTTGTGTAGAAGATAATCGATGTCTAGGTACTGCAAAACCCGTTTGTAATTGAATAGCGTGGATGCGATGCTAGGTGTATAGCTATCTGAAATGCAAGGCATGGTCTTCAGTTTAAAATATGGCGTAGCACAGGACTGAACTATTTTGTGATTTAGAACATTGCCAATGTTTAAAGTGTTTATATACCTTTATTTGTAAATTTAAGTTTTAGAAAAAGACGTTTCTGTTCAGTACGCGTGTCTGTGATAAGCATTGTCCATTACAATGGTGTTCAGTGCGTATTCTGGGGTTGAAGAATCCGTGTAGGAGTTCATTTTTGCTTTCTGAAAACGTTCATTAAGTAGTGTAAGAAGGAAAAGAATAAAGTTTGCTGCGAATGTGACGAAGGCCCATTTTTTTAATTATTTTTTATTTTTGCTGACGTAAGGTAAAAGAGATTAAAAAGTGACATCATGTATGTTGGGTCTATTCTATTGTATGAACGATGTCCATGACTTCGCTTACGCTTTACGTTAGAATTAAAAAGTTCCATCACATTAACACCACTACATAGTGGGCTTGATAGATTTCCTACACTTTGAATATATTGAATATACACAGAGGTGTAGACGACCATGCATACAACCATATGGACAAGGAGATGAGGGTGGAGATCAGGATGAGCAATGCCTTGATATCTGGATCTCTTCTGATCAAGATTTGAATTTGATATAATTAAAACCTTGAAAACACCTTTAACATTTGATGTGGTTTACTTAGTTATTTAAAGTGTTTTTTCGGACTAGTAAATTTGGTGCAGGACTAATGATTTTTTCCCAACTAGTCCGACTGACTAGTGAGACAAAAAAGTTAAATTCGAACCCTGCAAGGATCTTTTATTATCTCTTGGTTCCATATTTGTCCGGAATGCAGAGTATCCATGTTGTCTTTTGAACAGTCATACCCATATTACTATAGTCTGTCCCAGATATGCATTTCCACTTCAATTATAATGATAATTTTTAAAAAGTATCCAGTATCTATCAATACATTTTGATTCATAGATATCTATACACGTACCCATACCCGTTTAATCCAAAATGGACAGTAACATTTGTCGGAATACGTGCTGTGTGCCATTTACCCGATGTCTACGGCAATTTTTCATCTATATTTCGATTGATCGCGCCGATGATACAAGGAAGTAATCATTATCTGTACCAACAGTAAATCCGCCAAATTCTGCTAACAGTAACACGGACAAAATTCGTAGATTGCGCTTATTTCCATACATAGATGTAGATCTTTTGAAATGCGTCCAACATTAACTTTATCCATCTCTTCTATAAAACCAAAGTTGAAGGCAAAGATAAAATCTATATAACAAGGATATTGTATGTATAATAACCAAGTGGTAAGATAATGAGCTTCATAGTTTTTGTCCCTTGTCAGAGCTGATTCGAGCGACGCTGGAACCTGAGCTAATTTAATGATACAATGCCAGTTTATCTGCAGAAGACCGTTGGTCTTTCTGTACGTCTTAAGCTACAAAGGTTATCTCTACCACCATATCAGAAAAAAAATTTAACGTACGTGAAACAGCAATATAACCAACAAATCTGGTATTATATTATCGCATACCATTGGGTCAATTCTCTTGGGATCACATGTATAAAACAACAGTACAATATCATAAAACAATCGATCATAAATAAAACCATTTATTGTTCAAACATTTGTACATTAAAAAGATAAATTGACAACAATACAAAAATCAATATTACAAAAAGAAAACTATATTATAAGATAAACACATATATTGTGTCACTGAGAGTTGCGTAACAACCTTACAGACACGATAGGTATTATTGCTTCTCAATGATTTCCAAGCCCCCTCTCCCCTTCCGCCTCTCTCTCTCTCTCTCTCTCTCTCTCTCTCTCTCTCTCTCTCTCTCTCTCTCTCTCTCTCTCTCTCTCTCTCTCTCTCTCTCTCTCATAATAACAATAATAATAATAATAGTTATAATAATAATAATAACAATTATAATAACAATAATAATAAAAATAATAATAATAATAATAATAATAATAATAATAATAATAATAATAATTGAAATTGATAGAAACTCGATTGAAAAATTGTTAAAACGACTCCGAGATTGCTTTAGGGTAAATAAAACTCAACGTTTTGATAAAGTGCCCGCAGTTAACTGAAAATAAAAACTGATGGTGTACAACACACTGAACTCACAACAGTCAAATTCAAACAGCGATACACTTTTTATTCTTCAAAAATATACTTTCGTTGAACTTTACTTGATCCTATAGCGTTATTATTGACGTTATTAGGGGACAGTGCCGTGATATCAATATCCAATTGCTATGTTTCACTAGAATTATCCCCTTTGCTATCATTACGGGACAGCGTGATCCAACCCGTTCTGGGTTTAACATTACGTTCTTTATTATGTAACACATTTTCCGGTTGTCCGAAACAGTGCCATTTATATAAAGGGTCAACCTCTTGTGCGGCATTGTGCTTATGGACAAACAGTGTACATATAGTATATATAACAAGATTGATTTAAAACAATGCATTTCTTTGTTCAATTTGATATGTTGTCTTACAAAAATCTTCTCCAAAATTAATGGCTATGAATTTCCATGCCACATATGGTTCTCGGTAATGTATTCTTCATTTTAGTGTTTGCTACAAAAGAACGTAGAAGCATGATGACGTAAGCATAAGACTTGAGTTTTATGGTCAAAATATTCCTGGTAGATATCAAGATCGAGTTAGAAAACAATTTAATTGTCTGTGCATGCATGTTTGTTTGTTTATTTATTGTTGTTTAACATTCCACTAAAGAATCGTTTGGCCTATGTTCGGCACTTGCGGCCATTAAGCAGTGAAGGCTCTTTAACGTGCCGCGACCAACTTCGACACGAGACCTCGAGCTTTACTGTCTCATCCGAAGGAGAGGAAACCAACCTGCCGCTGGCTGGAGTCGAGCGCACTACCGACTGTGCCGGGCCGGATCTGCATGCAGGTACAAGGGATATATAGAAGAATCATATTTCACATTTTTGCTCTCCATAAAATAATCTTAACTGACTTCTAAAAGATAACTAGTTCGATATTGATAATGTTGTACTCATTTTGTAATTAGCATATTATGTCTAAAATTTATTCATAGGAGGACATCGTCAAATTCATTTTTAGAAACGTCGTTAAGGAAGCTTTTTCATTAGTCAATTCTACTTCCTGTTGTGACATTTATTTGTTTGCGAACCAGCTTTTGTCGTGACCTGTCGACATTGGAAAGCTACACATTTTGGAACAGTTTTCCTATTGACCTTGGCCAAAACGGAATTAACTATTCTCACACACTGACTTGTAAAAGACAATGGTTGTTCGTGAAAAGGTAACAGTCACACGTGCTAATATGTCAAAGACGCACTGTTTGGTATTTGATATGATGTCACAGTACAACTAGTGTCATATATTGTTCGAGCATTCTAGAATACAGTGCATAGATATGGCGGACTTTATTTACGTATATCTACATAAACATGATTTAAAAAACGTGGGAGAAAAATAATAAAACGTGGATGAGTTGAGTAGAAACAGAAATATCCACCTTCATGGTAAGGAATTGAAAGTCCAATCATCGGGAGACCGTCGGATTGGACAAATATTTTCTTACCACACGGGTAGAGATTTATTTATCCACTTAACAAACATACGTAAGATTATATATATCATAAACCATTTTAACAACTGAAAATTTAGAAAATTAAAATGAAGGTTAAGGTATACGTATTCATCTGTTCATGTGGGTATGCATGTCTTTATTCCCATTCTGTATTTTAATGTACATGTCTGTATAAACAATACAGAGTTGCCCTTTGTAAATAACATTATAAGATTTACGGCAAACATTATTTCTCCTTAAAATATTTGCGTGACCTCTCAGCTATACAGAACTGACATACAAAGTATTGGTTCACCGCAATACTATTTAAGAAATTCGGGAGTCTGAAAGTCTGAAATCGTTATCAATTTTAGCTAATCTAGAAATAGGATGTGATGGGCAGTACAAACTAAGAATATTTCTCAGATCTTCGATTTTTTGTAAGCCTCGTGGCAGTGAGTCCTGAACGTTCGTAAAACAAAAAGAAGTAATATATAAGCGTTTACTAACCCTTGTATTATTAGATATCCATAATCTGCATCAATACTTCACCACCAGACTCAAAGCAGCTAATACTAAGACCAAGGAAACATCAGGTGACTGGGCCTTATTAGCCCTTGACGCTATTACTTTGAAAAAAAGAAAATTGTTGTGTACATGTAGAAGATAGATTCTAAATGGTTAAATCCATTATTTATAATTTTTTTAATCTGATAAACTAAAGCTGTGATTTGAAAGTATGCATATGTGTCAAAAACTTTATCTGTAAATCGGGCAATATAACATTAAATGTTTACCTGTCTCTAATATTTAAACATTTCACCTCTGAATATCAGAATGGTATGCTCTTTCTATTGTTTATAACCTGTCTATTGTGACCTGTAGGGTTGAAAGGGTTAATGACACATTTTCGAATTTGACATACCTTCCTTGCAGTAGAAACCTGTATATCCAGATTGACATCCGCTCTTGCACTCTCCATCTAGAGGCGAACATGGTTCACCGTTGTAACACATCCCACATGTATTCGCACAATTAGCTCCATAATATCCACTGCCGCACTCTGCATCGAAATATTTAAAATGGAAATCATTTAAAGGGGCATTAGCTGTATTTATTTCCCCCCCCCTTTTTACAACTTAGATTGATATGTAAAATGAATGACAAAAAGATATATACACAGGCATAAAAATTCTTATATTCCTTATATACTTTGTGAAAATTACTTCAGATACCTGGGTTTGGCACTTTATCACTTTCTATTGTCTAATTCAACATTACTATTTGTATGTAAATACTACACTGAATCTGACCTTTTTTCACAAAATACATTTGTATATAGGAATATGTTCGACTACAAAATCTAACTTACTTTTTGTGTATGCATAGAACACTGGACCCGACCTTGGGAGTATATAGGAATGTAAGATTTTTTATGCCTGGTATATCTTCTATTTGTTGATACGGATGGCATCATGTTGAAAAATGTTCAAGGTCACGCGGTCAATGGTCTAGGCCAAAAACACCATAGTAAATAGGCAATGTAAGTCTTCTTTACATTTTAAACATTTGTAAATTGTTTTGGTGAACCAGCGGGCCAATTTTACCAAACTTGACAGGAAACATCCCAATCTAATGTCATATTACGTTTGCGTTGGAAAAGGGGCTACAATCAATAGGGGCTCAAATGTGGTTAAAAGAACAGTATCTTATTTTTTATTATTATTTTTTAAATCCTCGTCTGGTGAACCGGTGATCAAATGACTTTCAAATTTTGTATCCATGTTTTATAAGTCAATATTTGCAAAGTTTTTGCATAAAATCGAAATATAATCATAAAAAAGCCTTAAATCTTAAATGACCAACAAATTGCTTATTAACTTACATTGATGACATTTTGTAAACAAAAATATATTAGTATGATGTTATAATATGTAAAGGTTACGAAATTAAATTTAAAGGTGTCACAGATACCAATTGAAACAAAAAATATGTTATTTTTTTCAACTTCTGGACCTTTTCTGATTGTCGTAAAGATACATAACTCACTTTTACACTTACTTTTCCTATTGGAAGCCATATTATGTTTGAAATAGGAAGAGACTACGTATAGAGGTTCCAGAGGTCGCCAAAATTAGGTATTATTTCATTCAGGTGATAATCAAGACCCATTTATTGCGCAAAAGTCGCAATAAAACAAAAGCATCTCCTGACTCCACAAAGTCGCAGGGTGTTAAAGGCAAATTTGTTCTACAGAAATTGATTTTAGTTTTGAACCAGATTTGTAAGCTTTTAATTTGTTACATAAACCGGATTTAAACTGGTTCAGAACTGAAACTGTTTTTCATTTTTTTCATTTGCGACAACATGGACCAGTAATAGTATCGGGTAACTTTTTTGTCTCTTCTGGACATTTTATGTAGTAGGGCAGTAAATTGTACTTATAATGACAGAGAGATATTTTACAACATTAATACGGTAATTTGAGGAATTCTGACTCCAAATTGAACAGCTATCGACTTTTATTTTATTCATCATATTTTTACATTTTATTCAAGATGAAAAGTATCATAGAGTGATGTTTACTTTTTAGCATATTGACTCCCAGCAATTCAAAAACCGGAGACATCAAAGTCGCAGTATAATTAAAAAAAAAAACAGACTCCGCAAAGACATTTCCCCAAATCTCGTTAGAAATCAGTACCCTATTCCGAAATACCAATACTGTTGATTGCAAAATATAAAAAAAAGTTAGGCTGACTTAACATTTCTATTTCGAATATTTTTAAAACGTAGAGTAATTCACACCAAAAGAATATATATATATATATATATATATATATATATATATATATATATATATATATATATATATATATATATATATATATATATATATATATATATATATATATATATAGTCATTTGACCCTTCCTTCCCTTTTAATTTTCAACCGTAGACCCTCTGATTTCAAAAGTACTACTAATATTTATCATTTTATCACCAAACTATATCTGTTTTTAATTAAAACCTTTCAGATGACAGAACTCATTATTGCGTGTCCAAAATGTTTGTGTAAATGCTATATTTTTTCCATGTGACAAATAGTTGCGGCTATCAGAAAATCACAGTGTGATGCAAAGCAATTCAAAGGATAAGTACTTTGCCAAATGCCACAAAAAGAAAAGTGATGATAGAAAGAATCATAAGAGATAATACATTGAATATTTTCTTATTTACACGAATATTTGTCGTTGAAAACAAGGATAATTTGTATGATAACTGATGTTGTCAACAACAGTTTAGAACATATCTTACCAGCCTGGCAGTTAAATCCTTGATAACCGGGTTGACATCCATTACTACACGTTCCGTCTTCTGGGGAGCATGACTCTCCATTAATACAATGACCACAATCATTTTCACAATTGTTCCCATAATGGCCCTTCAAACAACCTGTAAAGTATAATTTCCATTACATTTTTTCTTATCTATAAATTTCGTGTAATGTATATGCTATCAATAACCGCCGAGTCGTTGTTACTAGAGTAATATTTCGCACCATTTTAATTTCTAAATTCTTCAAAAAAATAAAAATTCGTTTCCTTGTTTTTACAGTGGTTACTCTTAGACGCTTTTATATATATAGAGAGAGATTTTTAAAAGTTTTTACCTCTCTTCTAAATTATAATTAAGTATATACTATTTTGAACCACTGGGTTATTGTCACCGCTAGTGGACCGTTTGAGTTTAAGGGAGTTTTGCAGTTCCAGTTTCCAGTTCCTGTAATTTATTTCCTGTCTTTCGGATGAGACAGTAAAACTCGAGGTCCTGTGTCACAGTAGGTGTCGGCATGTTAAAGAATCATCACTGCTCAATAGCCGTAAGTGCCGAGCATAGGTTAAAATTTAAAGCCTTTCACTGACATTTACTGACGTCTCCATATGAGTGAAATATTCTTGAGTGGGACTTTAAACAACAAAAAATCATCATCAGATACTATGGATGACTTTTATGAACCTAATATATTTTCAATGAAAGAAAACTTCCTAGGAGAATATTTTTTTTTAAAAAAAGTTACTGTAAAACTGAACATTTATTTACTGTACAAGCAATTGCATTCCCATTTTATTTTCTTTAGTTTTTGTTCCAATGGGCCGACTTTGATATGTCACCCGGAATACCCGACGTGTAGACAATGTCGGAAACGAATATAATGAGACCACTTTTGCCTGACATGAAATAAAGATGTACGAAAATAAATACAAAAAGTGATAAGAATATAATATATATTAACTGCAAATTGTACGTGCTGTTTGATACTCGGCAATCTTTGTCAAATAACCAAAAGTTGATTTGCAATAGTCAGGGACATGGCGGACTAAAAACATATATAACGGGTTAAGTTTGGCAATACTGTTGCAATTATACACAAGCTTTAGTTATTCTAACCACCAGGTGGTTTATTAGGGATATATATGACATACAATATCACATAAAATGGGTATGTAAAATTTTGCACCGTCAATTTCTCATATTACTTTATGTTTCACCAGACATTTTGACATCGTCAACTTAAATGGAGTATTATATATTTTGAACTATGCTATGAACCAATGTCAATGCAGCGCACAGTTCATTCAGAATCAATACACACCCTGATACAGGATTAATCTTCAGTGTTGAGTCTCAAAAAATATTCCGTGGCAAATTCTTATATCAAATGTTTCCATTAACCCTGTTTGCTTAGTTTCTTATTTTTTGTTTACTTCTGTAATGGAATTCCACAGAGCCATCATGACATTTTGAGCAATACATTTCAAAAACCTGTCAATATGTAAAGAACCTATGTAAATACCATGGGTTCATTTGAAAAAACAATATGCAATTCCCTTTCCCTGATGAAGGTCTACGATGGCATCGTGTCACACCCGGTTTCTGTCAAAAATCAAAACGATA